>JAHWDR010000060.1:0-93820 GCA_021346845.1 Apeltes quadracus
ATTCACCCATGTGGTTTGTTTTAGGCATTATCTCACTCCGCAAAACCCTTGAAATTGAGGAAAAGGAAACAACTTTGTTGGACCAAATCTGAGTGAAAAAAGTATTCAGAAATGATGATAGCTTCATAACACTAATAATTGTGCAATCCTGGGTGAAAACCGTATTCAGAAATGATGATAGCTTCATAATACTAATAATTGTGTAATCCTTAGGTAGTAGGTAGATCCAAACAATGCCAACTAATGCATTCACCCATGTGGTCCGTTTTAGGCATTATCTCACTCCGCAAAACCCTTGAAATTGAGGAAAAGGAAACAACTTTGTTGGACCAAATCTGAGTGAAAAAAGTATTGGGAAATGATGGTAGCTTCATAACACTAATAATTGTGCAATTCTGGGTGAAAAACGTATTCAGAAATGGTGATAGCTTCATAATACTAATAATTGTGCAATCCTTAGGTAGTAGGTAGATCCAAAACATGCCAACTAATGCATTCACCCGTGTCGTCCGTTTTATGCATTATCTCACTGCGCAAATGCTTTTAAATTGAGGAAAAGGAAACAACTTTGTTGGACCAAATCTGAGTGAAAAAAGTATTCAAAAATCATGATAGCTTCATAACACTAATAATTGTGCAATCCTGGGTGAAAACCGTATTCAGAAATGATGATAGCTTCATAATACTAATAATTGTGCAATCCTTAGGTAGTAGGAAGATCCAAACAATGCCAACTAATGCATTCACCCATGTCGTCCGTTTTAGGCATTATCTCACTGCGCAAAAGCCTTGAAAATAAGGAAAACGACAGAACTTCTTTGTACCAAGTCTGGGTGAAAAACGTATTCAGAAATGGTGATAGCTTCATAATACTAATAATTGTGCAATCCTTAGGTAGTAGGTAGATCCAAAACATGCCAACTAATGCATTCACCCGTGTCGTCCGTTTTATGCATTATCTCACTGCGCAAATGCTTTTAAATTGAGGAAAAGGAAACAACTTTGTTGGACCAAATCTGAGTGAAAAAAGTATTCAGAAATCATGATAGCTTCATAACACTAATAATTGTATAATCTTTAGGTAGTAGGTAGAGACAAACACTGCCAACTAATGCATTCACCCATGTGGTTCGTTTTAGGCATTATCTCACTCCGCAAAACCCTTGAAATTGAGGAAAAGGAAACAACTTTGTTGGACCAAATCTGAGTGAAAAAAGTATTGAGAAATGATGATAGCTTCATAACACTAATAATTGTGCAATTCTGGGTGAAAACCGTATTCAGAAATGATGTTAGCTTCATAATACTAATAATTTTGCGATCCTTAGGTAGTAGGTAGATAAAAACACTGTTAACTAATGCATTCTCCAATGTGGTCCGTTTTATGCATTATCTCCCTGTGCAAAAGCCTTGAAATTGAGGAAAAGGAAACAACTTTGTTGGACCAAATCTGATTGAAAAAAGTATTCAGGAATGATGATAGCTTCATAATACTAATAATTGTGCAATCCTGGGTGACAACCGTATTCAGAAATGATGATAGCTTCATAATACTAATAATTGTGCAATCCTTAGGTAGTAGGTAGAGAAAACACTGTCAACCAATGCATGTGGTCCGTTTTAGGCATTATCTCACTGCGCAAAAGCCTTGAAATTGAGGAAAAGGAAACAACTTTGTTGGCCAAATCTGAGTGAAAAAAGTATTCAGAAATGATGGTAGCTTCATAACACTAATAATTGTGCAATCCTTAGGTAATAGGTGGAAAAAAACACTGCCAACTACCGCATTCTCCCATGTGGTCCGTTTTAGGCATTATCTCACTGCGCAAAACCCTTGAAATTGAGGAAAAGGAAACAACTTTGTTGGACCAAATCTGAGTGAAAAAAGTATTCAGAAATGATGATAGCTTCATAACACTAATAATTGTGCAATCCTGGGTGAAAACCGTATTCAGAAATGATGATAGCTTCATAATACTAATAATTGTGCAATCCTTAGGTAGTAGGAAGATCCAAACAATGCCAACTAATGCATTCACCCATGTCGTCCGTTTTAGGCATTATCTCACTGCGCAAAAGCCTTGAAAATAAGGAAAACGACAGAACTTCTTTGTACCAAGTCTGGGTGAAAAACGTATTCAGAAATGGTGATAGCTTCATAATACTAATAATTGTGCAATCCTTAGGTAGTAGGTAGATCCAAAACATGCCAACTAATGCATTCACCCGTGTCGTCCGTTTTATGCATTATCTCACTGCGCAAATGCTTTTAAATTGAGGAAAAGGAAACAACTTTGTTGGACCAAATCTGAGTGAAAAAAGTATTCAGAAATCATGATAGCTTCATAACACTAATAATTGTATAATCTTTAGGTAGTAGGTAGAGACAAACACTGCCAACTAATGCATTCACCCATGTGGTTTGTTTTAGGCATTATCTCACTCCGCAAAACCCTTGAAATTGAGGAAAAGGAAACAACTTTGTTGGACCAAATCTGAGTGAAAAAAGTATTCAGAAATGATGATAGCTTCATAACACTAATAATTGTGCAATCCTGGGTGAAAACCGTATTCAGAAATGATGATAGCTTCATAATACTAATAATTGTGTAATCCTTAGGTAGTAGGTAGATCCAAACAATGCCAACTAATGCATTCACCCATGTGGTCCGTTTTAGGCATTATCTCACTCCGCAAAACCCTTGAAATTGAGGAAAAGGAAACAACTTTGTTGGACCAAATCTGAGTGAAAAAAGTATTGGGAAATGATGGTAGCTTCATAACACTAATAATTGTGCAATTCTGGGTGAAAAACGTATTCAGAAATGGTGATAGCTTCATAATACTAATAATTGTGCAATCCTTAGGTAGTAGGTAGATCCAAAACATGCCAACTAATGCATTCACCCGTGTCGTCCGTTTTATGCATTATCTCACTGCGCAAATGCTTTTAAATTGAGGAAAAGGAAACAACTTTGTTGGACCAAATCTGAGTGAAAAAAGTATTCAAAAATCATGATAGCTTCATAACACTAATAATTGTGCAATCCTGGGTGAAAACCGTATTCAGAAATGATGATAGCTTCATAATACTAATAATTGTGCAATCCTTAGGTAGTAGGAAGATCCAAACAATGCCAACTAATGCATTCACCCATGTCGTCCGTTTTAGGCATTATCTCACTGCGCAAAAGCCTTGAAAATAAGGAAAACGACAGAACTTCTTTGTACCAAGTCTGGGTGAAAAACGTATTCAGAAATGGTGATAGCTTCATAATACTAATAATTGTGCAATCCTTAGGTAGTAGGTAGATCCAAAACATGCCAACTAATGCATTCACCCGTGTCGTCCGTTTTATGCATTATCTCACTGCGCAAATGCTTTTAAATTGAGGAAAAGGAAACAACTTTGTTGGACCAAATCTGAGTGAAAAAAGTATTCAGAAATCATGATAGCTTCATAACACTAATAATTGTATAATCTTTAGGTAGTAGGTAGAGACAAACACTGCCAACTAATGCATTCACCCATGTGGTTCGTTTTAGGCATTATCTCACTCCGCAAAACCCTTGAAATTGAGGAAAAGGAAACAACTTTGTTGGACCAAATCTGAGTGAAAAAAGTATTGAGAAATGATGATAGCTTCATAACACTAATAATTGTGCAATTCTGGGTGAAAACCGTATTCAGAAATGATGTTAGCTTCATAATACTAATAATTTTGCGATCCTTAGGTAGTAGGTAGATAAAAACACTGTTAACTAATGCATTCTCCAATGTGGTCCGTTTTATGCATTATCTCCCTGTGCAAAAGCCTTGAAATTGAGGAAAAGGAAACAACTTTGTTGGACCAAATCTGATTGAAAAAAGTATTCAGGAATGATGATAGCTTCATAATACTAATAATTGTGCAATCCTGGGTGACAACCGTATTCAGAAATGATGATAGCTTCATAATACTAATAATTGTGTAATCCTTAGGTAGTAGGTAGATCCAAACAATGCCAACTAATGCATTCACCCATGTGGTCCGTTTTAGGCATTATCTCACTCCGCAAAACCCTTGAAATTGAGGAAAAGGAAACAACTTTGTTGGACCAAATCTGAGTGAAAAAAGTATTGGGAAATGATGGTAGCTTCATAACACTAATAATTGTGCAATTCTGGGTGAAAAACGTATTCAGAAATGGTGATAGCTTCATAATACTAATAATTGTGCAATCCTTAGGTAGTAGGTAGATCCAAAACATGCCAACTAATGCATTCACCCGTGTCGTCCGTTTTATGCATTATCTCACTGCGCAAATGCTTTTAAATTGAGGAAAAGGAAACAACTTTGTTGGACCAAATCTGAGTGAAAAAAGTATTCAAAAATCATGATAGCTTCATAACACTAATAATTGTGCAATTCTGGGTGAAAACCGTATTCAGAAAGGTAGTAGGTAGAGAAAAACATTGCCAACTAATGCAATCACCCATATGGTCCGTTTTAGGCATTATCTCACTGCGCAAAAGCCTTGAAAACGAGGAAAACGACAGAACTTCTTTGTACCAAGTCTGGGTGAAAAACTTATTCAGAAATGGTGATAGCTTCATAATACTAATAATTGTGCAATCCTTAGGTAGCAGGTAGATCCAAACACTGCCAACTAATTCATGTCGTCCGTTTTATGCATTATCTCCCTGTGCAAAAGCCTTGAAATTGAGGAAAAGGAAACAACTTTGTTGAACCAAATCTGAGTGAAAAAGTATTCAGGAATGATGATAGCTTCATAATACTAATAATTGTGCAATCCTTAGGTAGTAGGTAGAGAAAACACTGTCAACCAATGCATGTGGTCCGTTTTAGGCATTATCTCACTGCGCAAAAGCCTTGAAATTGAGGAAAAGGAAACAACTTTGTTGGCCAAATCTGAGTGAAAAAAGTATTCAGAAATGATGGTAGCTTCATAACACTAATAATTGTGCAATCCTTAGGTAATAGGTGGAAAAAAACACTGCCAACTACCGCATTCTCCCATGTGGTCCGTTTTAGGCATTATCTCACTGCGCAAAACCCTTGAAATTGAGGAAAAGGAAACAACTTTGTTGGACCAAATCTGAGTGAAAAAAGTATTCAGAAATGATGATAGCTTCATAACACTAATAATTGTGCAATCCTGGGTGAAAACCGTATTCAGAAATGATGATAGCTTCATAATACTAATAATTGTGCAATCCTTAGGTAGTAGGAAGATCCAAACAATGCCAACTAATGCATTCACCCATGTCGTCCGTTTTAGGCATTATCTCACTGCGCAAAAGCCTTGAAAATAAGGAAAACGACAGAACTTCTTTGTACCAAGTCTGGGTGAAAAACGTATTCAGAAATGGTGATAGCTTCATAATACTAATAATTGTGCAATCCTTAGGTAGTAGGTAGATCCAAAACATGCCAACTAATGCATTCACCCGTGTCGTCCGTTTTATGCATTATCTCACTCCGCAAAACCCTTGAAATTGAGGAAAAGGAAACAACTTTGTTGGACCAAATCTGAGTGAAAAAAGTATTCAGAAATGATGATAGCTTCATAACACTAATAATTGTGCAATCCTGGGTGAAAACCGTATTCAGAAATGATGATAGCTTCATAATACTAATAATTGTGTAATCCTTAGGTAGTAGGTAGATCCAAACAATGCCAACTAATGCATTCACCCATGTGGTCCGTTTTAGGCATTATCTCACTCCGCAAAACCCTTGAAATTGAGGAAAAGGAAACAACTTTGTTGGACCAAATCTGAGTGAAAAAAGTATTGGGAAATGATGGTAGCTTCATAACACTAATAATTGTGCAATTCTGGGTGAAAAAACGTATTCAGAAATGGTGATAGCTTCATAATACTAATAATTGTGCAATCCTTAGGTAGTAGGTAGATCCAAAACATGCCAACTAATGCATTCACCCGTGTCGTCCGTTTTATGCATTATCTCACTGCGCAAATGCTTTTAAATTGAGGAAAAGGAAACAACTTTGTTGGACCAAATCTGAGTGAAAAAAGTATTCAAAAATCATGATAGCTTCATAACACTAATAATTGTGCAATCCTGGGTGAAAACCGTATTCAGAAATGATGATAGCTTCATAATACTAATAATTGTGCAATCCTTAGGTAGTAGGAAGATCCAAACAATGCCAACTAATGCATTCACCCATGTCGTCCGTTTTAGGCATTATCTCACTGCGCAAAAGCCTTGAAAATAAGGAAAACGACAGAACTTCTTTGTACCAAGTCTGGGTGAAAAACGTATTCAGAAATGGTGATAGCTTCATAATACTAATAATTGTGCAATCCTTAGGTAGTAGGTAGATCCAAAACATGCCAACTAATGCATTCACCCGTGTCGTCCGTTTTATGCATTATCTCACTGCGCAAATGCTTTTAAATTGAGGAAAAGGAAACAACTTTGTTGGACCAAATCTGAGTGAAAAAAGTATTCAGAAATCATGATAGCTTCATAACACTAATAATTGTATAATCTTTAGGTAGTAGGTAGAGACAAACACTGCCAACTAATGCATTCACCCATGTGGTTCGTTTTAGGCATTATCTCACTCCGCAAAACCCTTGAAATTGAGGAAAAGGAAACAACTTTGTTGGACCAAATCTGAGTGAAAAAAGTATTGAGAAATGATGATAGCTTCATAACACTAATAATTGTGCAATTCTGGGTGAAAACCGTATTCAGAAATGATGTTAGCTTCATAATACTAATAATTTTGCGATCCTTAGGTAGTAGGTAGATAAAAACACTGTTAACTAATGCATTCTCCAATGTGGTCCGTTTTATGCATTATCTCCCTGTGCAAAAGCCTTGAAATTGAGGAAAAGGAAACAACTTTGTTGGACCAAATCTGATTGAAAAAAGTATTCAGGAATGATGATAGCTTCATAATACTAATAATTGTGCAATCCTGGGTGACAACCGTATTCAGAAATGATGATAGCTTCATAATACTAATAATTGTGTAATCCTTAGGTAGTAGGTAGATCCAAACAATGCCAACTAATGCATTCACCCATGTGGTCCGTTTTAGGCATTATCTCACTCCGCAAAACCCTTGAAATTGAGGAAAAGGAAACAACTTTGTTGGACCAAATCTGAGTGAAAAAAGTATTGGGAAATGATGGTAGCTTCATAACACTAATAATTGTGCAATTCTGGGTGAAAAACGTATTCAGAAATGGTGATAGCTTCATAATACTAATAATTGTGCAATCCTTAGGTAGTAGGTAGATCCAAAACATGCCAACTAATGCATTCACCCGTGTCGTCCGTTTTATGCATTATCTCACTGCGCAAATGCTTTTAAATTGAGGAAAAGGAAACAACTTTGTTGGACCAAATCTGAGTGAAAAAAGTATTCAAAAATCATGATAGCTTCATAACACTAATAATTGTGCAATTCTGGGTGAAAACCGTATTCAGAAAGGTAGTAGGTAGAGAAAAACATTGCCAACTAATGCAATCACCCATATGGTCCGTTTTAGGCATTATCTCACTGCGCAAAAGCCTTGAAAACGAGGAAAACGACAGAACTTCTTTGTACCAAGTCTGGGTGAAAAACTTATTCAGAAATGGTGATAGCTTCATAATACTAATAATTGTGCAATCCTTAGGTAGCAGGTAGATCCAAACACTGCCAACTAATTCATGTCGTCCGTTTTATGCATTATCTCCCTGTGCAAAAGCCTTGAAATTGAGGAAAAGGAAACAACTTTGTTGAACCAAATCTGAGTGAAAAAGTATTCAGGAATGATGATAGCTTCATAATACTAATAATTGTGCAATCCTTAGGTAGTAGGTAGAGAAAACACTGTCAACCAATGCATGTGGTCCGTTTTAGGCATTATCTCACTGCGCAAAAGCCTTGAAATTGAGGAAAAGGAAACAACTTTGTTGGCCAAATCTGAGTGAAAAAAGTATTCAGAAATGATGGTAGCTTCATAACACTAATAATTGTGCAATCCTTAGGTAATAGGTGGAAAAAAACACTGCCAACTACCGCATTCTCCCATGTGGTCCGTTTTAGGCATTATCTCACTGCGCAAAACCCTTGAAATTGAGGAAAAGGAAACAACTTTGTTGGACCAAATCTGAGTGAAAAAAGTATTCAGAAATGATGATAGCTTCATAACACTAATAATTGTGCAATCCTGGGTGAAAACCGTATTCAGAAATGATGATAGCTTCATAATACTAATAATTGTGCAATCCTTAGGTAGTAGGAAGATCCAAACAATGCCAACTAATGCATTCACCCATGTCGTCCGTTTTAGGCATTATCTCACTGCGCAAAAGCCTTGAAAATAAGGAAAACGACAGAACTTCTTTGTACCAAGTCTGGGTGAAAAACGTATTCAGAAATGGTGATAGCTTCATAATACTAATAATTGTGCAATCCTTAGGTAGTAGGTAGATCCAAAACATGCCAACTAATGCATTCACCCGTGTCGTCCGTTTTATGCATTATCTCACTGCGCAAATGCTTTTAAATTGAGGAAAAGGAAACAACTTTGTTGGACCAAATCTGAGTGAAAAAAGTATTCAGAAATCATGATAGCTTCATAACACTAATAATTGTATAATCTTTAGGTAGTAGGTAGAGACAAACACTGCCAACTAATGCATTCACCCATGTGGTTCGTTTTAGGCATTATCTCACTCCGCAAAACCCTTGAAATTGAGGAAAAGGAAACAACTTTGTTGGACCAAATCTGAGTGAAAAAAGTATTGAGAAATGATGATAGCTTCATAACACTAATAATTGTGCAATTCCTGGGTGAAAACCGTATTCAGAAATGATGTTAGCTTCATAATACTAATAATTTTGCGATCCTTAGGTAGTAGGTAGATAAAAACACTGTTAACTAATGCATTCTCCAATGTGGTCCGTTTTATGCATTATCTCCCTGTGCAAAAGCCTTGAAATTGAGGAAAAGGAAACAACTTTGTTGGACCAAATCTGATTGAAAAAAGTATTCAGGAATGATGATAGCTTCATAATACTAATAATTGTGCAATCCTGGGTGAAAACCGTATTCAGAAATGATGATAGCTTCATAATACTAATAATTGTGTAATCCTTAGGTAGTAGGTAGATCCAAACAATGCCAACTAATGCATTCACCCATGTGGTCCGTTTTAGGCATTATCTCACTCCGCAAAACCCTTGAAATTGAGGAAAAGGAAACAACTTTGTTGGACCAAATCTGAGTGAAAAAAGTATTCAGAAATCATGATAGCTTTATAACACTAATAATTGTATAATCTTTAGGTAGTAGGTAGAAAAAAACACTGCCAACTAATGCATTCACCCATGTGGTTCGTTTTAGGCATTATCTCACTCCGCAAAACCCTTGAAATTGAGGAAAAGGAAACAACTTTGTTGGACCAAATCTCATTGAAAAAAGTGTTCAGGAATGATGATAGCTTCATAATACTATTAATTGTGCATTCCTGAAATCTGAGTGAAAAAAGTATTCAGAAATGATGATAGCTTCATAACACTAATAATTGTGCAATCCTGGGTGAAAACCGTATTCAGAAATGATGATAGCTTCATAATACTAATAATTGTGTAATCCTTAGGTAGTAGGTAGATCCAAACAATGCCAACTAATGCATTCACCCATGTGGTCCGTTTTAGGCATTATCTCACTGCGCAAAAGCCTTGAAAATAAGCAAAACGACAGAACTTCTTTGTACCACGTCTGGGTTAAAACGTATTCAGAAATGGTGATAGCTTCATAATACTAATAATTGTGCAATCCTTAGGTAGTAGGTAGATCCAAACAATGCCAACTAATGCATTCACCCATGTGGTCCGTTTTAGGCATTATCTCACTGCGCAAAAGCCTTGAAAATAAGGAAAACGACAGAACTTCTTTGTACCAAGTCTGGGTGAAAAACGTATTCAGAAATGGTGATAGCTTCATAACACTAATAATTGTGCAATCCTGTGTGAAAACCGTATTCAGAAATGATGTTAGCTTCATAATACTAATAATTGTGCAATCCTTAGGTAGTAGGTAGATAAAAACACTGTTAACTAATGCATTCTCCAATGTGGTCCGTTTTATGCATTATCTCCCTGCGCAAAAGCCTTGAAATTGATGAAAAGGAAACAACTTTGTTGGACCAAATCTCATTGAAAAAAGTGTTCAGGAATGATGATAGCTTCATAATACTATTAATTGTGCATTCCTGAAATTTGAGTGAAAAAAGTATTCAGAAATGATGATAGCTTCATAACACTAATAATTGTGCAATCCTGGGTGAAAACCGTATTCAGAAATGATGATAGCTTCATAATACTAATAATTGTGTAATCCTTAGGTAGTAGGTAGATCCAAACAATGCCAACTAATGCATTCACCCATGTGGTTCGTTTTAGGCATTATCTCACTCCGCAAAAGCCTTGACATTGAGGAACAGGAAACAACTTTGTTGGCCAAATCTGAGTGAAAAAAGTATTCAGAAATGATGGTAGCTTCATAACACTAATAATTGTGCAATCCTGGGTGAAAACCGTATTCAGAAATGATGATAGCTTCATAATACTAATAATTGTGTAATCCTTAGGTAGTAGGTAGATCCAAACAATGCCAACTAATGCATTCACCCATGTGGTCCGTTTTAGGCATTATCTCACTGCGCAAAACCCTTGAAATTGAGGAAAAGGAAACAACTTTGTTGGACCAAATCTGAGTGAAAAAAGTATTCAGAAATGATGATAGCTTCATAACACTAATAATTGTGCAATTCTGGGTGAAAAACGTATTCAGAAATGGTGATAGCTTCATAATACTAATAATTGTGCAATCCTTAGGTAGTAGGTAGATCCAAAACATGCCAACTAATGCATTCACCCGTGTCGTCCGTTTTATGCATTATCTCACTGCGCAAATGCTTTTAAATTGAGGAAAAGGAAACAACTTTGTTGGACCAAATCTGAGTGAAAAAAGTATTCAGAAATCATGATAGCTTCATAACACTAATAATTGTATAATCTTTAGGTAGTAGGTAGAGACAAACACTGCCAACTAATGCATTCACCCATGTGGTTCGTTTTAGGCATTATCTCACTCCGCAAAACCCTTGAAATTGAGGAAAAGGAAACAACTTTGTTGGACCAAATCTGAGTGAAAAAAGTATTGAGAAATGATGATAGCTTCATAACACTAATAATTGTGCAATTCTGGGTGAAAACCGTATTCAGAAATGATGTTAGCTTCATAATACTAATAATTTTGCGATCCTTAGGTAGTAGGTAGATAAAAACACTGTTAACTAATGCATTCTCCAATGTGGTCCGTTTTATGCATTATCTCCCTGTGCAAAAGCCTTGAAATTGAGGAAAAGGAAACAACTTTGTTGGACCAAATCTGATTGAAAAAAGTATTCAGGAATGATGATAGCTTCATAATACTAATAATTGTGCAATCCTGGGTGAAAACCGTATTCAGAAATGATGATAGCTTCATAATACTAATAATTGTGTAATCCTTAGGTAGTAGGTAGATCCAAACAATGCCAACTAATGCATTCACCCATGTGGTCCGTTTTAGGCATTATCTCACTCCGCAAAACCCTTGAAATTGAGGAAAAGGAAACAACTTTGTTGGACCAAATCTGAGTGAAAAAAGTATTCAGAAATCATGATAGCTTTATAACACTAATAATTGTATAATCTTTAGGTAGTAGGTAGAAAAAAACACTGCCAACTAATGCATTCACCCATGTGGTTCGTTTTAGGCATTATCTCACTCCGCAAAACCCTTGAAATTGAGGAAAAGGAAACAACTTTGTTGGACCAAATCTGAGTGAAAAAAGTATTCAAAAATCATGATAGCTTCATAACACTAATAATTGTGCAATTCTGGGTGAAAACCGTATTCAGAAATGATGTTAGCTTCATAATACTAATAATTTTGCGATCCTTAGGTAGTAGGTAGATAAAAACACTGTTAACTAATGCATTCTCCAATGTGGTCCGTTTTATGCATTATCTCCCTGCGCAAAAGCCTTGAAATTGATGAAAAGGAAACAACTTTGTTGGACCAAATCTCATTGAAAAAAGTGTTCAGGAATGATGATAGCTTCATAATACTATTAATTGTGCATTCCTGAAATCTGAGTGAAAAAAGTATTCAGAAATGATGATAGCTTCATAACACTAATAATTGTGCAATCCTGGGTGAAAACCGTATTCAGAAATGATGATAGCTTCATAATACTAATAATTGTGTAATCCTTAGGTAGTAGGTAGATCCAAACAATGCCAACTAATGCATTCACCCATGTGGTCCGTTTTAGGCATTATCTCACTGCGCAAAAGCCTTGAAAATAAGCAAAACGACAGAACTTCTTTGTACCACGTCTGGGTTAAAACGTATTCAGAAATGGTGATAGCTTCATAATACTAATAATTGTGCAATCCTTAGGTAGTAGGTAGATCCAAACAATGCCAACTAATGCATTCACCCATGTGGTCCGTTTTAGGCATTATCTCACTGCGCAAAAGCCTTGAAAATAAGGAAAACGACAGAACTTCTTTGTACCAAGTCTGGGTGAAAAACGTATTCAGAAATGGTGATAGCTTCATAACACTAATAATTGTGCAATCCTGTGTGAAAACCGTATTCAGAAATGATGTTAGCTTCATAATACTAATAATTGTGCAATCCTTAGGTAGTAGGTAGATAAAAACACTGTTAACTAATGCATTCTCCAATGTGGTCCGTTTTATGCATTATCTCCCTGCGCAAAAGCCTTGAAATTGATGAAAAGGAAACAACTTTGTTGGACCAAATCTCATTGAAAAAAGTGTTCAGGAATGATGATAGCTTCATAATACTATTAATTGTGCATTCCTGAAATTTGAGTGAAAAAAGTATTCAGAAATGATGATAGCTTCATAACACTAATAATTGTGCAATCCTGGGTGAAAACCGTATTCAGAAATGATGATAGCTTCATAATACTAATAATTGTGTAATCCTTAGGTAGTAGGTAGATCCAAACAATGCCAACTAATGCATTCACCCATGTGGTTCGTTTTAGGCATTATCTCACTCCGCAAAAGCCTTGACATTGAGGAACAGGAAACAACTTTGTTGGCCAAATCTGAGTGAAAAAAGTATTCAGAAATGATGGTAGCTTCATAACACTAATAATTGTGCAATCCTGGGTGAAAACCGTATTCAGAAATGATGATAGCTTCATAATACTAATAATTGTGTAATCCTTAGGTAGTAGGTAGATCCAAACAATGCCAACTAATGCATTCACCCATGTGGTCCGTTTTAGGCATTATCTCACTGCGCAAAACCCTTGAAATTGAGGAAAAGGAAACAACTTTGTTGGACCAAATCTGAGTGAAAAAAGTATTCAGAAATGATGATAGCTTCATAACACTAATAATTGTGCAATTCTGGGTGAAAAACGTATTCAGAAATGGTGATAGCTTCATAATACTAATAATTGTGCAATCCTTAGGTAGTAGGAAGATCCAAACAATGCCAACTAATGCATTCACCCATGTCGTCCGTTTTAGGCATTATCTCACTGCGCAAAAGCCTTGAAAATAAGGAAAACGACAGAACTTCTTTGTACCAAGTCTGGGTGAAAAACGTATTCAGAAATGGTGATAGCTTCATAATACTAATAATTGTGCAATCCTTAGGTAGTAGGTAGATCCAAAACATGCCAACTAATGCATTCACCCGTGTCGTCCGTTTTATGCATTATCTCACTGCGCAAATGCTTTTAAATTGAGGAAAAGGAAACAACTTTGTTGGACCAAATCTGAGTGAAAAAAGTATTGAGAAATGATGATAGCTTCATAACACTAATAATTGTGCAATTCTGGGTGAAAACCGTATTCCGAAATGATGTTAGCTTCATAATACTAATAATTGTGCAATCCTTAGGTAGTAGGTAGATAAAAACACTGTTAAATAATGCATTCTCCAATGTGGTCCGTTTTATGCATTATCTCCCTCTGCAAAAGCCTTTAAATTGAGGAAAAGGAAACAACTTTGTTGGACCAAATCTGGGTGAAATTGTTATTCAGGAATGATGTTAGGTTCATACCACTAATAATTGTATAATACTTAGGTAGTAGGTAGATAAACACACTACTAACTAATGCATTCTTCAATGTGGTCCGTTTTATGCATTATCTCCCTGCGCAAAAGCCTTAAAATTGATGAAAAGGAAACAACTTTGTTGGACCAAATCTCATTGAAAAAAGTATTCAGGAATGATGATAGCTTCATAACACTAATAATTGTGCAATCCTGGGTGAAAACCGTATTCAGAAATGATGATAGCTTCACAATACTAATAATTATGTAATCCTTAGGTAGTAGGTAGATAAAAACACTGCCAACTACCGCATTCTCCCATGTGGTCCGTTTTAGGCATTATCTCACTCAGCAAAAGCTTTGAAATTGAGGAAAACGACAGAACTTCTTTGTACCAAACCTGGGTGAAAAACGTATTCAGAAATGATGATAGCTTCATAACACTAATAATTGTGCAATCCTGGGTGAAAACCGTATTCAGAAATGATGATAGCTTCATAATACTAATAATTGTGCAATCCTTAGGTAGTAGGAAGATCCAAACAATGCCAACTAATGCATTCACCCATGTCGTCCGTTTCAGGCATTATCTCACTGCGCAAATGCTTTTAAATTGAGGAAAAGGAAAAAACTTTGTTGGACCAAATCTGAGTGAAAAAAGTATTCAGAAATCATGATAGCTTCATAACACTAATAATTGTATAATGTTTAGGTAGTAGGTAGAGAAAAACATTGCCAACTAATGCAATCACCCATATGGTCCGTTTTAGGCATTATCTCACTGCGCAAAAGCCTTGAAAACGAGGAAAACGACAGAACTTCTTTGTACCAAGTCTGGGTGAAAAACTTATTCAGAAATGGTGATAGCTTCATAATACTAATAATTGTGCAATCCTTAGGTAGCAGGTAGATCCAAACACTGCCAACTAATTCATGTCGTCCGTTTTATGCATTATCTCCCTGTGCAAAAGCCTTGAAATTGAGGAAAAGGAAACAACTTTGTTGGACCAAATCTGATTGAAAAAAGTATTCAGGAATGATGATAGCTTCATAATACTAATAATTGTGCAATCCTTAGGTAGTAGGTAGAGAAAACACTGTCAACCAATGCATGTGGTCCGTTTTAGGCATTATCTCACTGCGAAAATGCTTTTAAATTGACGAAAAGGAAACAACTTTGTTGAACCAAATCTGAGTGAAAAAGTATTCAGGAATGATGATAGCTTCATAATACTAATAATTGTGCAATCCTTAGGTAGTAGGTAGAGAAAACACTGTCAACCAATGCATGTGGTCCGTTTTAGGCATTATCTCACTGCGCAAAAGCCTTGAAATTGAGGAAAAGGAAACAACTTTGTTGGCCAAATCTGAGTGAAAAAAGTATTCAGAAATGATGGTAGCTTCATAACACTAATAATTGTGCAATCCTTAGGTAATAGGTGGAAAAAAACACTGCCAACTACCGCATTCTCCCATGTGGTCCGTTTTAGGCATTATCTCACTGCGCAAAACCCTTGAAATTGAGGAAAAGGAAACAACTTTGTTGGACCAAATCTGAGTGAAAAAAGTATTCAGAAATGATGATAGCTTCATAACACTAATAATTGTGCAATCCTGGGTGAAAACCGTATTCAGAAATGATGATAGCTTCATAATACTAATAATTTTGCGATCCTTAGGTAGTAGGTAGATAAAAACACTGTTAACTAATGCATTCTCCAATGTGGTCCGTTTTATGCATTATCTCCCTGCGCAAAAGCCTTGAAATTGATTTAAAGGAAACAACTTTGTTGGACCAAATCTCATTGAAAAAAGTGTTCAGGAATGATGATAGCTTCATAATACTATTAATTGTGCATTCCTGAAATCTGAGTGAAAAAAGTATTCAGAAATGATGATAGCTTCATAACACTAATAATTGTGCAATCCTGGGTGAAAACCGTATTCAGAAATGATGATAGCTTCATAATACTAATAATTGTGTAATCCTTAGGTAGTAGGTAGATCCAAACAATGCCAACTAATGCATTCACCCATGTGGTCCGTTTTAGGCATTATCTCACTGCGCAAAAGCCTTGAAAATAAGGAAAACGACAGAACTTCTTTGTACCAAGTCTGGGTGAAAAACGTATTCAGAAATGGTGATAGCTTCATAATACTAATAATTGTGCAATCCTTAGGTAGTAGGTAGATCCAAACAATGCCAACTAATGCATTCACCCATGTCGTCCGTTTTATGCATTATCTCACTGCGCAAATGCTTTTAAATTGAGGAAAAGGAAAAAACTTTGTTGGACCAAATCTGAGTGAAAAAAGTATTCAGAAATCATGATAGCTTCATAACACTAATAATTGTATAATGTTTAGGTAGTAGGTAGAGAAAAACACTGCCAACTAATGCATTCACCCATGTGGTCCGTTTTAGGCATTATCTCTCTGCGCAAATCCTTTAAATTGAGGAAAAGGACAGAACTTCTTTGTACCAAATCTGGGTGAAAAACGTATTCAGAAATGATGATAGCTTCATAATACTAATAATTGTGCAATCCTGGGTGAAAACCGTATTCAGAAATGATGATAGCTTCATAATACTAATAATTGTGTAATCCTTAGGTAGATAAAAAAAAACTGTTAACTAATGCATCCTTTCATGTGGTCCATTTTAGGCATTATCTCACTGCGAAAATGCTTTTAAATTGACGAAAAGGAAACAACTTTGTTGAACCAAATCTGAGTGAAAAAGTATTCAGAAATCATGATAGCTTCATAACACTAATAATTGTATAATCTTTAGGTAGTAGGTAGAGAAAAACACTGCCAACTAATGCATTCACCCATGTGGTCCGTTTTATGCATTATCTCGCTGCGCAAAAGCCTTGAAATTGAGGAAAACGACAGAACTTCTTTGTACCAAGTCTGGGTGAAAAACGTATTCAGAAATGGTGATAGCTTCATAATACTAATAATTGTGCAATCCTTAGGTAGTAGGTAGATAAAAACACTGCCAACTACCGCATTCTCCCATGTGGTCCGTTTTAGGCATTATCTCACTCAGCAAAAGCTTTGAAATTGAGGAAAACGACAGAACTTCTTTGTACCAAATCTGGGTGAAAAACGTATTCAGAAATGATGATAGCTTCATAATACTAATAATTGTGCAATCCTTAGGTAGTAGCTAGAAAAAAAACACTGCCAACTACCGCATTCTCCCATGTGGTCCGTTTTAGGCATTATCTCACTGCGCAAAAGCCTTGAAATTGAGGAAAAGGAAACAACTTTGTTGGACCAAATATGGGTGAAATTGTTATTCAGGAATGATGTTAGGTTCATACTACTAATAATTGTATAATACTTAGGTAGTAGGTAGATAAACACACTGCTAACTAATGCATTCTTCAATGTGGTCCGTTTTATGCATTATCTCCCTGCGCAAAAGCCTTGAAATTGATGAAAAGGAAACAACTTTGTTGGACCAAATCTCATTGAAAAAAGTGTTCAGGAATGATGATAGCTTCATAATACTATTAATTGTGCATTCCTGAAATCTGAGTAAAAAAAGTATTCAGAAATGATGATAGCTTCATAACACTAATAATTGTGCAATCCTGGGTGAAAACCGTATTCAGAAATGATGATAGCTTCATAATACTAATAATTGTGCAATCCTTAGGTAGTAGGTAGATCCAAACAATGCCAACTAATGCATTCACCCATGTGGTCCGTTTTAGGCATTATCTCACTGCGCAAAAGCCTTGAAAATAAGGAAAACGACAGAACTTCTTTGTACCAAGTCTGGGTGAAAAACGTATTCAGAAATGGTGATAGCTTCATAACACTAATAATTGTGCAATCCTGTGTGAAAACCGTATTCAGAAATGATGTTAGCTTCATAATACTAATAATTGTGCAATCCTTAGGTAGTAGGTAGATAAAAACACTGTTAACTAATGCATTCTCCAATGTGGTCCGTTTTATGCATTATCTCCCTGCGCAAAAGCCTTGAAATTGATGAAAAGGAAACAACTTTGTTGGACCAAATCTCATTGAAAAAAGTGTTCAGGAATGATGATAGCTTCATAATACTATTAATTGTGCATTCCTGAAATTTGAGTGAAAAAAGTATTCAGAAATGATGATAGCTTCATAACACTAATAATTGTGCAATCCTGGGTGAAAACCGTATTCAGAAATGATGATAGCTTCATAATACTAATAATTGTGTAATCCTTAGGTAGTAGGTAGATCCAAACAATGCCAACTAATGCATTCACCCATGTGGTTCGTTTTAGGCATTATCTCACTCCGCAAAAGCCTTGAAATTGAGGAAAAGGAAACAACTTTGTTGGACCAAATCTGAGTGAAAAAAGTATTGAGAAATGATGTTAGCTTCATAATACTAATAATTTTGCGATCCTTAGGTAGTAGGTAGATAAAAACACTGTTAACTAATGCATTCTCCAATGTGGTCCGTTTTATGCATTATCTCCCTGTGCAAAAGCCTTGAAATTGAGGAAAAGGAAACAACTTTGTTGGACCAAATCTGATTGAAAAAGTATTCAGGAATGATGATAGCTTCATAATACTAATAATTGTGCAATCCTGGGTGAAAACCGTATTCAGAATGATGATAGCTTCATAATACTAATAATTGTGTAATCCTTAGGTAGTAGGTAGATCCAAACAATGCCAACTAATGCATTCACCCATGTGGTCCGTTTTAGGCATTATCTCACTGCGCAAAAGCCTTGAAAATAAGGAAAACGACAGAACTTCTTTGTACCAAGTCTGGGTGAAAAACGTATTCAGAAATGGTGATAGCTTCATAATACTAATAATTGTGCAATCCTTAGGTAGTAGGTAGATCCAAAACATGCCAACTAATGCATTCACCCGTGTCGTCCGTTTTATGCATTATCTCACTGCGCAAATGCTTTTAAATTGAGGAAAAGGAAACAACTTTGTTGGACCAAATCTGAGTGAAAAAAGTATTCAGAAATCATGATAGCTTCATAACACTAATAATTGTATAATCTTTAGGTAGTAGGTAGAGAAAAACACTGCCAACTAATGCATTCACCCATGTGGTTCGTTTTAGGCATTATCTCACTCCGCAAAACCCTTGAAATTGAGGAAAAGGAAACAACTTTGTTGGACCAAATCTGAGTGAAAAAAGTATTGAGAAATGATGATAGCTTCATAATACTAATAATTGTGCAATTCTGGGTGAAAACCGTATTCAGAAATGATGTTAGCTTCATAATACTCATAATTTTGCGATCCTTAGGTAGTAGGTAGATAAAAACACTGTTAACTAATGCATTCTCCAATGTGGTCCGTTTTATGCATTATCTCCCTGTGCAAAAGCCTTGAAATTGAGGAAAAGGAAACAACTTTGTTGGACCAAATCTGATTGAAAAAAGTATTCAGGAATGATGATAGCTTCATAATACTAATAATTGTGCAATCCTTAGGTAGTAGGTAGAGAAAACACTGTCAACCAATGCATGTGGTCCGTTTTAGGCATTATCTCACTGCGCAAAAGCCTTGACAATAAGGAAAACGACAGAACTTCTTTGTACCAAGTCTGGGTGAAAAACGTATTCAGAAATGGTGATAGCTTCATAACACTAATAATTGTGCAATCCTGGTTGAAAGCCGTATTCAGAAATGATGTTAGCTTCATAATACTAATAATTGTGTAATTCTTAGGTAGATAAATAAACTGTTAACTAATGCATTCTATCATATGGTCCATTTTAGGCATTATCTCTCTGCGCAAACCCTTTTAAATTGAGGAAAAGGACAGAACTTCTTTGTACCAAATCTGGGTGAAAAACGTATTCAGAAATGATGATAGCTTCATAATACTAATAATTGTGCAATCCTTAGGTAGTAGGTAGAAAAAAAAAAGTGCCAACTACCGCATTCTCCCATGTGGTCCGTTTTAGGCATTATCTCACTGCGCAAAACCCTTGAAATTGAGGAAAAGGAAACAACTTTGTTGGACCAAATCTGAGTAAAAAAAGTATTGAGAAACGATGATAGCTTCATAATACTAATAATTGTGCAATCCTTAGGTAGTAGGTAGAGAAAACACTGTCAACCAATGCATGTGGTCCGTTTTAGGCATTATCTCACTGCGCAAAAGCCTTGAAGTTGAGGAAAAGGAAACAACTTTGTTGGACCAAATCTGAGTGAAAAAAGTATTCAGAAATGATGATAGCTTCATAACACTAATAATTGTATAATCTTTAGGTAGTAGGTAGAGAAAAACACTGCCAACTAATGCATTCACCCATGTGGTCCGTTTTAGGCATTATCTCACTCCGCAAAACCCTTGAAATTGAGGAAAAGGAAACAACTTTGTTGGACCAAATCTGAGTGAAAAAAGTATTGAGAAATGATGATAGCTTCATAACACTAATAATTGTGCAATTCTGGGTGAAAACCGTATTCAGAAATGATGTTAGCTTCATAATACTAATAATTGTGCAATCCTTAGGTAGTAGGTAGAGAAAACACTGTCAACCAATGCATGTTGTCCGTTTAAGGCATTATCTCACTGCGCAAAAGCCTTGAAATTGAGGAAAATTAAACAACTTTGTTGGCCAAATCTGAGTGAAAAAAGTATTCAGAAATGATGGTAGCTTCATAACACTAATAATTGTGCAATCCTGGGTGAAAACCGTATTCAGAAATGATGATAGCTTCATAATACTAATAATTGTGTAATTCTTAGGTAGATAAATAAACTGTTAACTAATGCATTCTATCATATGGTCCATTTTAGGCATTATCTCTCTGCTTTTAAATTGAGGAAAAGGACAGAACTTCTTTGTACCAAATCTGGGTGAAAAACGTATTCAGAAATGATGATAGCTTCATAATACTAATAATTGTGCAATCCTTAGGTAGTAGGTAGATAAAAACACTGCCAACTACCGCATTCTCCCATGTGGTCCGTTTTATGCATTATCTCACTGCGCAAAAGCCTTGAAATTGAGGAAAAGGAAACAACTTTGTTGGACCAAATCTGGGTGAAATTGTTATTCAGGAATGATGTTAGGTTCATACCACTAATAATTGTATAATACTTAGGTAGTAGGTAGATAAACACACTACTAACTAATGCATTCTTCAATGTGGTCCGTTTTATGCATTATCTCCCTGCGCAAAAGCCTTAAAATTGATGAAAAGGAAACAACTTTGTTGGACCAAATCTCATTGAAAAAAGTATTCAGGAATGATGATAGCTTCATAACACTAATAATTGTGCAATCCTGGGTGAAAACCGTATTCAGAAATGATGATAGCTTCATAATACTAATAATTGTGTAATCCTTAGGTAGTAGGTAGATAAAAACACTGCCAACTACCGCATTCTCCCATGTGGTCCGTTTTAGGCATTATCTCACTCAGCAAAAGCTTTGAAATTGAGGAAAACGACAGAACTTCTTTGTACCAAACCTGGGTGAAAAACGTATTCAGAAATGATGATAGCTTCATAACACTAATAATTGTATAATCTTTAGGTAGTAGGTAGAGAAAAACACTGCCAACTAATGCATTCACCCATGTGGTCCGTTTTAGGCATTATCTCACTGCGCAAAAGCCTTGAAAATAAGGAAAACGACAGAACTTCTTTGTACCAAGTCTGGGTGAAAAACGTTTTCAGAAATGGTGATAGCTTCATAATACTAATAATTGTGCAATCCTTAGGTAGTAGGTAGATCCAAACAACGCCAACTAATGCATTCACCCATGTCGTCCGTTTTATGCATTATCTCACTGCGCAAATGCTTTTAAATTGAGGAAAAGGAAACAACTTTGTTGGACCAAATCTGAGTGAAAAAAGTATTTAGAAATCATGATAGCTTCATAACACTAATAATTGTATAATCTTTAGGTAGTAGGTAGAGAAAAACACTGCCAACTAATGCATTCACCCATGTGGTCCGTTTTAGGCATTATCTCAATCCGCAAAACCCTTGAAATTGAGGAAAAGGAAACAACTATGTTGGACCAAATCTGAGTGAAAAAAGTATTGAGAAACGATGATAGCTTCATAATACTAATAATTGTGCAATCCTTAGGTAGTAGGTAGAGAAAACACTGTCAACCAATGCATGTGGTCCGTTTTAGGCATTATCTCACTGCGCAAAAGCCTTGAAAATAAGGAAAACGACAGAACTTCTTTGTACCAAGTCTGGGTGAAAAACGTATTCAGAAATGGTGATAGCTTCATAACACTAATAATTGTGCAATCCTGGTTGAAAACCGTATTCAGAAATGATGTTAGCTTCATAATACTAATAATTGTGTAATTCTTAGGTAGAAAAATAAACTGTTAACTAATGCATTTTATCATATGGTCCATTTTAGGCATTATCTCTCTGCGCAAATGCTTTTAAATTGAGGAAAAGGACAGAACTTCTTTGTACCAAATCTGGGTTAAAAACGTATTCAGAAATGATGATAGCTTCATAATACTAATAATTGTGCAATCCTTAGGTAGTAGGTAGAAAAAAACACTGCCAACTACCGCATTCTCCCATGTGGTCCGTTTTAGGCATTATCTCACTGCGCAAAACCCTTGAAATTGAGGAAAAGGAAACAACTTTGTTGGACCAAATCTGAGTGAAAAAAGTATTGAGAAACGATGATAGCTTCATAATACTAATAATTGTGCAATCCTTAGGTAGTAGGTAGAGAAAACACTGTCAACCAATGCATGTGGTCCGTTTTAGGCATTATCTCACTGCGCAAAAGCCTTGAAGTTGAGGAAGAGGAAATAACTTTGTTGGACCAAATCTGAGTGAAAAAAGTATTCAGATATGATGATAGCTTCATAACACTAATAATTGTGCAATCCTGGGTGAAAACCGTATTCAGAAATGATGATAGCTTCATAATACTAATAATTGTGTAATCCTCAGGTAGTAGGTAGATCCAAACAATGCCAACTAATGCATTCACCCATGTGGTCCGTTTTAAGCATTATCTCACTGCGCAAAAGCCTTGAAAATAAGGAAAACGACAGAACTTCTTTGTACCAAGTCTGGGTGAAAAACGTATTCAGAAATGATGATAGCTTCATAATACTAATACGTGTGCAATCCTTAGGTAGTAGTTAAATCCAAACACTGCCAACTACCGCATTTTCCCATGTGGTCCGTTTTAGGCATTATCTCACTGCGCAAAAGCCTTGAAATTGAGGAAAAGGAAACAACTTTCTTGGACCAAATCTGGGTGAAATTGTTATTCAGGAATGATGTTAGGTTCATACTACTAATAATTGTATAATACTTAGGTAGTAGGTAGATAAACACACTGCTAACTAATGCATTCTTCAATGTGGTCCGTTTTATGCATTATCTCCCTGCGCAAAAGCCTTGAAATTGATGAAAAGGAAACAACTTTGTTGGACCAAATCTAATTGAAAAAAGTGTTCAGGAATGATGATAGCTTCATAATACTATTAATTGTGCATTCCTGAAATCTGAGTGAAAAAAGTATTCAGAAATGATGATAGCTTCATAACACTAATAATTGTATAATCTTTAGGTAGTAGGTAGAGAAAAACACTGCCAACTAATGCATTCACCCATGTGGTTCGTTTTAGGCATTATCTCACTCCGCAAAACCCTTGAAATTGAGGAAAAGGAAACAACTTTGTTGGACCAAATCTGAGTGAAAAAAGTATTGAGAAATGATGATAGCTTCATAACACTAATAATTGTGCAATTCTGGGTGAAAACCGTATTCAGAAATGATGTTAGCTTCATAATACTAATAATTTTGCGATCCTTAGGTAGTAGGTAGATAAAAACACTGTTAACTAATGCATTCTCCAATGTGGTCCGTTTTATGCATTATCTCCCTGCGCAAAAGCCTTGAAATTGATTTAAAGGAAACAACTTTGTTGGACCAAATCTCATTGAAAAAAGTGTTCAGGAATGATGATAGCTTCATAATACTATTAATTGTGCATTCCTGAAATCTGAGTGAAAAAAGTATTCAGAAATGATGATAGCTTCATAACACTAATAATTGTGCAATCCTGGGTGAAAACCGTATTCAGAAATGATGATAGCTTCATAATACTAATAATTGTGTAATCCTTAGGTAGTAGGTAGATCCAAACAATGCCAACTAATGCATTCACCCATGTGGTCCGTTTTAGGCATTATCTCACTGCGCAAAAGCCTTGAAAATAAGGAAAACGACAGAACTTCTTTGTACCACGTCTGGGTGAAAAACGTATTCAGAAATGGTGATAGCTTCATAATACTAATAATTGTGCAATCCTTAGGTAGTAGGTAGATCCAAAACATGCCAACTAATGCATTCACCCGTGTCGTCCGTTTTATGCATTATCTCACTGCGCAAATTCTTTTAAATTGAGGAAAAGGAAACAACTTTGTTGGACCAAATCTGAGTGAAAAAAGTATTCAAAAATCATGATAGCTTCATAACACTAATAATTGTATAATCTTTAGGTAGTAGGTAGAGAAAAACACTGCCAACTAATGCATTCACCCATGTGGTTCGTTTTAGGCATTATCTCACTCCGCAAAACCCTTGAAATTGAGGAAAAGGAAACAACTTTGTTGGACCAAATCTGAGTGAAAAAAGTATTGAGAAATGATGATAGCTTCATAACACTAATAATTGTGCAATTCTGGGTGAAAACCGTATTCAGAAATGATGTTAGCTTCATAATACTAATAATTTTGCGATCCTTAGGTAGTAGGTAGATAAAAACACTGTTAACTAATGCATTCTCCAATGTGGTCCGTTTTATGCATTATCTCCCTGTGCAAAAGCCTTGAAATTGAGGAAAAGGAAACAACTTTGTTGGACCAAATCTGATTGAAAAAAGTATTCAGGAATGATGATAGCTTCATAATACTAATAATTGTGCAATCCTGGGTGAAAACCGTATTCAGAAATGATGATAGCTTCATAATACTAATAATTGTGTAATCCTTAGGTAGTAGGTAAATCCAAACAATGCCAACTAATGCATTCACCCATGTGGTCCGTTTTAGGCATTATCTCACTCCGCAAAACCCTTGAAATTGAGGAAAAGGAAACAACTTTGTTGGACCAAATCTGAGTGAAAAAAGTATTGGGAAATGATGGTAGCTTCATAACACTAATAATTGTGCAATTCTGGGTGAAAAACGTATTCAGAAATGGTGATAGCTTCATAATACTAATAATTGTGCAATCCTTAGGTAGTAGGTAGATCCAAAACATGCCAACTAATGCATTCACCCGTGTCGTCCGTTTTATGCATTATCTCACTGCGCAAATGCTTTTAAATTGAGTAAAAGGAAACAACTTTGTTGGACCAAATCTGAGTGAAAAAAGTATTCAGAAATCATGATAGCTTTATAACACTAATAATTGTATAATCTTTAGGTAGTAGGTAGAAAAAAACACTGCCAACTAATGCATTCACCCATGTGGTTCGTTTTAGGCATTATCTCACTCCGCAAAACCCTTGAAATTGAGGAAAAGGAAACAACTTTGTTGGACCAAATCTGAGTGAAAAAAGTATTCAAAAATCATGATAGCTTCATAACACTAATAATTGTGCAATTCTGGGTGAAAACCGTATTCAGAAATGATGTTAGCTTCATAATACTAATAATTTTGCGATCCTTAGGTAGTAGGTAGATAAAAACAATGTTAACTAATGCATTCTCCAATGTGGTCCGTTTTATGCATTATCTCCCTGCGCAAAAGCCTTGAAATTGATGAAAAGGAAACAACTTTGTTGGACCAAATCTCATTGAAAAAAGTGTTCAGGAATGATGATAGCTTCATAATACTATTAATTGTGCATTCCTGAAATCTGAGTGAAAAAAGTATTCAGAAATGATGATAGCTTCATAACACTAATAATTGCGCAATCCTGGGTGAAAACCGTATTCAGAAATGATGATAGCTTCATAATACTAATAATTGTGTAATCCTTAGGTAGTAGGTAGATCCAAACAATGCCAACTAATGCATTCACCCATGTGGTCCGTTTTAGGCATTATCTCACTGCGCAAAAGCCTTGAAAATAAGGAAAACGACAGAACTTCTTTGTACCACGTCTGGGTTAAAACGTATTCAGAAATGGTGATAGCTTCATAATACTAATAATTGTGCAATCCTTAGGTAGTAGGTAGATCCAAACAATGCCAACTAATGCATTCACCCATGTGGTCCGTTTTAGGCATTATCTCACTGCGCAAAAGCCTTGAAAATAAGGAAAACGACAGAACTTCTTTGTACCAAGTCTGGGTGAAAAACGTATTCAGAAATGGTGATAGCTTCATAACACTAATAATTGTGCAATCCTGTGTGAAAACCGTATTCAGAAATGATGTTAGCTTCATAATACTAATAATTGTGCAATCCTTAGGTAGTAGGTAGATAAAAACACTGTTAACTAATGCATTCTCCAATGTGGTCCGTTTTATGCATTATCGCAAAAGCCTTGAAATTGATGAAAAGGAAACAACTTTGTTGGACCAAATCTCATTGAAAAAAGTGTTCAGGAATGATGATAGCTTCATAATACTATTAATTGTGCATTCCTGAAATTTGAGTGAAAAAAGTATTCAGAAATGATGATAGCTTCATAACACTAATAATTGTGCAATCCTGGGTGAAAACCGTATTCAGAAATGATGGTGGCTTCATAACACTAATAATTGTGCAATCCTTAGGTAGTAGGTAGATCCAAACACTGCCAACTACCGCATTCTCCCATGTGGTCCGTTGTAGGCATTATCTCACTGCGCAAAACCCTTGAAATTGAGGAAAAGGAAACAACATTGTTGGACCAAATCTGAGTGAAAAAAGTATTGAGAAACGATGATAGCTTCATAATACTAATAATTGTGCAATCCTTAGGTAGTAGGTAGAGAAAACACTGTCAACCAATGCATGTGGTCCGTTTTAGGCATTATCTCACTGCGCAAAAGCCTTGAAAATAAGGAAAACGACAGAACTTCTATGTACCAAGTCTGGGTGAAAAACGTATTCAGAAATGGTGATAGCTTCATAACACTAATAATTGTGCAATCCTGGTTGAAAACCGTATTCAGAAATGATGTTAGCTTCATAATACTAATAATTGTGTAATTCTTAGGTAGATAAATAAACTGTTAACTAATGCATTCACCCGTGTCGTCCGTTTTATGCATTATCTCACTGCGCAAATTCTTTTAAATTGAGGAAAAGGAAACAACTTTGTTGGACCAAATCTGAGTGAAAAAAGTATTCAAAAATCATGATAGCTTCATAACACTAATAATTGTATAATCTTTAGGTAGTAGGTAGAGAAAAACACTGCCAACTAATGCATTCACCCATGTGGTTCGTTTTAGGCATTATCTCACTCCGCAAAACCCTTGAAATTGAGGAAAAGGAAACAACTTTGTTGGACCAAATCTGAGTGAAAAAAGTATTGAGAAATGATGATAGCTTCATAACACTAATAATTGTGCAATTCTGGGTGAAAACCGTATTCAGAAATGATGTTAGCTTCATAATACTAATAATTTTGCGATCCTTAGGTAGTAGGTAGATAAAAACACTGTTAACTAATGCATTCTCCAATGTGGTCCGTTTTATGCATTATCTCCCTGTGCAAAGCTTGCAATTGAGGAAAAGGAAACAACTTTGTTGGACCAAATCTGGGTGAAATTGTTATTCAGGAATGATGTTAGCTTCATAATACTATTAATTGTGCATTCCTGAAATCTGAGTGAAAAAAGTATTCAGAAATGATGATAGCTTCATAACACTAATAATTGTATAATCTTTAGGTAGTAGGTAGAGAAAAACACTGCCAACTAATGCATTCACCCATGTGGTCCGTTTTAGGCATTATCTCACTGCGCAAAAGCCTTGAAAATAAGGAAAACGACAGAACTTCTTTGTACCAAGTCTGGGTGAAAAACGTATTCAGAAATGGTGATAGCTTCATAATACTAATAATTGTGCAATCCTTAGGTGATAGGTAGATCCAAACACTGCCAACTAATGCATTCACCCATGTCGTCCGTTTTATGCATTATCTCACTGCGCAAATGCTTTTAAATTAAGGAAAAGGAAACAACTTTGTTGGACCAAATCTGAGTGAAAAAAGTATTCAGAAATGATGATAGCTTCATAACACTAATAATTGTATAATCTTTAGGTAGTAGGTAGAAAAAAACACTGCCAACTAATGCATTCACCCATGTGGTTCGTTTTAGGCATTATCTCACTCCGCAAAACCCTTGAAATTGAGGAAAAGGAAACAACTTTGTTGGACCAAATCTGAGTGAAAAAAGTATTCAAAAATCATGATAGCTTCATAACACTAATAATTGTGCAATTCTAGGTGAAAACCGTATTCAGAAATGATGTTAGCTTCATAATACTAATAATTTTGCGATCCTTAGGTAGTAGGTAGATAAAAACACTGTTAACTAATGCATTCTCCAATGTGGTCCGTTTTATGCATTATCTCCCTGCGCAAAAGCCTTGAAATTGATGAAAAGGAAACAACTTTGTTGGACCAAATCTCATTGAAAAAAGTGTTCAGGAATGATGGTAGCTTCATAATACTATTAATTGTGCAATCCTGGGTGAAAACCGTATTCAGAAATGATGATAGCTTCATAATACTAATAATTGTGTAATCCTTAGGTAGTAGGTAGATCCAAACAATGCCAACTAATGCATTCACCCATGTGGTCCGTTTTAGGCATTATCTCACTGCGCAAAAGCCTTGAAAATAAGGAAAACGACAGAACTTCTTTGTACCACGTCTGGGTTAAAACGTATTCAGAAATGGTGATAGCTTCATAATACTAATAATTGTGCAATCCTTAGGTAGTAGGTAGATCCAAACAATGCCAACTAATGCATTCACCCATGTGGTCCGTTTTAGGCATTATCTCACTGCGCAAAAGCCTTGAAAATAAGGAAAACGACAGAACTTCTTTGTACCAAGTCTGGGTGAAAAACGTATTCAGAAATGGTGATAGCTTCATAACACTAATAATTGTGCAATCCTGTGTGAAAACCGTATTCAGAAATGATGTTAGCTTCATAATACTAATAATTGTGCAATCCTTAGGTAGTAGGTAGATAAAAACACTGTTAACTAATGCATTCTCCAATGTGGTCCGTTTTATGCATTATCTCCCTGCGCAAAAGCCTTGAAATTGATGAAAAGGAAACAACTTTGTTGGACCTAAATCTCATTGAAAAAAGTGTTCAGGAATGATGATAGCTTCATAATACTATTAATTGTGCATTCCTGAAATTTGAGTGAAAAAAGTATTCAGAAATGATGATAGCTTCATAACACTAATAATTGTGCAATCCTGGGTGAAAACCGTATTCAGAAATGATGATAGCTTCATAATACTAATAATTGTGTAATCCTTAGGTAGTAGGTAGATCCAAACAATGCCAACTAATGCATTCACCCATGTGGTTCGTTTTAGGCATTATCTCACTCCGCAAAAGCCTTGAAATTGAGGAAAAGGAAACAACTTTGTTGGACCAAATCTGAGTGAAAAAAGTATTGAGAAATGATGTTAGCTTCATAATACTAATAATTTTGCGATCCTTAGGTAGTAGGTAGATAAAAACACTGTTAACTAATGCATTCTCCAATGTGGTCCGTTTTATGCATTATCTCCCTGTGCAAAAGCCTTGAAATTGAGGAAAAGGAAACAACTTTGTTGGACCAAATCTGAGTGAAAAAAGTATTGAGAAATGATGTTAGCTTCATAATACTAATAATTTTGCGATCCTTAGGTAGTAGGTAGATAAAAACACTGTTAACTAATGCATTCTCCAATGTGGTCCGTTTTATGCATTATCTCCCTGTGCAAAAGCCTTGAAATTGAGGAAAAGGAAACAACTTTGTTGGACCAAATCTGATTGAAAAAAGTATTCAGGAATGATGATAGCTTCATAATACTAATAATTGTGCAATCCTGGGTGAAAACCGTATTCAGAAATGATGATAGCTTCATAATACTAATAATTGTGTAATCCTTAGGTAGTAGGTAGATCCAAACAATGCCAACTAATGCATTCACCCATGTGGTCCGTTTTAGGCATTATCTCACTGCGCAAAAGCCTTGAAAATAAGGAAAACGACAGAACTTCTTTGTACCAAGTCTGGGTGAAAAACGTATTCAGAAATGGTGATAGCTTCATAATACTAATAATTGTGCAATCCTTAGGTAGTAGGTAGATCCAAAACATGCCAACTAATGCATTCACCCGTGTCGTCCGTTTTATGCATTATCTCACTGCGCAAATGCTTTTAAATTGAGGAAAAGGAAACAACTTTGTTGGACCAAATCTGAGTGAAAAAAGTATTCAGAAATCATGATAGCTTCATAACACTAATAATTGTATAATCTTTAGGTAGTAGGTAGAGAAAAACACTGCCAACTAATGCATTCACCCATGTGGTTCGTTTTAGGCATTATCTCACTCCGCAAAACCCTTGAAATTGAGGAAAAGGAAACAACTTTGTTGGACCAAATCTGAGTGAAAAAAGTATTGAGAAATGATGATAGCTTCATAATACTAATAATTGTGCAATTCTGGGTGAAAACCGTATTCAGAAATGATGTTAGCTTCATAATACTCATAATTTTGCGATCCTTAGGTAGTAGGTAGATAAAAACACTGTTAACTAATGCATTCTCCAATGTGGTCCGTTTTATGCATTATCTCCCTGTGCAAAAGCCTTGAAATTGAGGAAAAGGAAACAACTTTGTTGGACCAAATCTGATTGAAAAAAGTATTCAGGAATGATGATAGCTTCATAATACTAATAATTGTGCAATCCTTAGGTAGTAGGTAGAGAAAACACTGTCAACCAATGCATGTGGTCCGTTTTAGGCATTATCTCACTGAGCAAAAGCCTTGACAATAAGGAAAACGACAGAACTTCTTTGTACCAAGTCTGGGTGAAAAACGTATTCAGAAATGGTGATAGCTTCATAACACTAATAATTGTGCAATCCTGGTTGAAAGCCGTATTCAGAAATGATGTTAGCTTCATAATACTAATAATTGTGTAATTCTTAGGTAGATAAATAAACTGTTAACTAATGCATTCTATCATATGGTCCATTTTAGGCATTATCTCTCTGCGCAAATGCTTTTAAATTGAGGAAAAGGACAGAACTTCTTTGTACCAAATCTGGGTGAAAAACGTATTCAGAAATGATGATAGCTTCATAATACTAATAATTGTGCAATCCTTAGGTAGTAGGTAGAAAAAAAAAAAGTGCCAACTACCGCATTCTCCCATGTGGTCCGTTTTAGGCATTATCTCACTGCGCAACACCCTTGAAATTGAGGAAAAGGAAACAACTTTGTTGGACCAAATCTGAGTGAAAAAAGTATTGAGAAACGATGATAGCTTCATAATACTAATAATTGTGCAATCCTTAGGTAGTAGGTAGAGAAAACACTGTCAACCAATGCATGTGGTCCGTTTTAGGCATTATCTCACTGCGCAAAAGCCTTGATGTTGAGGAAAAGGAAACAACTTTGTTGGACCAAATCTGAGTGAAAAAAGTATTCAGAAATGATGATAGCTTCATAACACTAATAATTGTATAATCTTTAGGTAGTAGGTAGAGAAAAACACTGCCAACTAATGCATTCACCCATGTGGTCCGTTTTAGGCATTATCTCACTCCGCAAAACCCTTGAAATTGAGGAAAAGGAAACAACTTTGTTGGACCAAATCTGAGTGAAAAAAGTATTGAGAAATGATGATAGCTTCATAACACTAATAATTGTGCAATTCTGGGTGAAAACCGTATTCAGAAATGATGTTAGCTTCATAATACTAATAATTGTGCAATCCTTAGGTAGTAGGTAGAGAAAACACTGTCAACCAATGCATGTTGTCCGTTTAAGGCATTATCTCACTGCGCAAAAGCCTTGAAATTGAGGAAAATTAAACAACTTTGTTGGCCAAATCTGAGTGAAAAAAGTATTCAGAAATGATGGTAGCTTCATAACACTAATAATTGTGCAATCCTGGGTGAAAACCGTATTCAGAAATGATGATAGCTTCATAATACTAATAATTGTGTAATGCTTAGGTAGATAAATAAACTGTTAACTAATGCATTCTATCATATGGTCCATTTTAGGCATTATCTCTCTGCTTTTAAATTGAGGAAAAGGACAGAACTTCTTTGTACCAAATCTGGGTGAAAAACGTATTCAGAAATGATGATAGCTTCATAATACTAATAATTGTGCAATCCTTAGGTAGTAGGTAGATAAAAAACACTGCCAACTACCGCATTCTCCCATGTGTTCCGTTTTATGCATTATCTCACTGCGCAAAAGCCTTGAAATTGAGGAAAAGGAAACAACTTTGTTGGACCAAATCTGGGTGAAATTGTTATTCAGGAATGATGTTAGGTTCATACCACTAATAATTGTATAATACTTAGGTAGTAGGTAGATAAACACACTACTAACTAATGCATTCTTCAATGTGGTCCGTTTTATGCATTATCTCCCTGCGCAAAAGCCTTAAAATTGATGAAAAGGAAACAACTTTGTTGGACCAAATCTCATTGAAAAAAGTATTCAGGAATGATGATAGCTTCATAACACTAATAATTGTGCAATCCTGGGTGAAAACCGTATTCAGAAATGATGATAGCTTCATAATACTAATAATTGTGTAATCCTTAGGTAGTAGGTAGATAAAAACACTGCCAACTACCGCATTCTCCCATGTGGTCCGTTTTAGGCATTATCTCACTCAGCAAAAGCTTTGAAATTGAGGAAAACGACAGAACTTCTTTGTACCAAACCTGGGTGAAAAACGTATTCAGAAATGATGATAGCTTCATAACACTAATAATTGTATAATCTTTAGGTAGTAGGTAGAGAAAAACACTGCCAACTAATGCATTCACCCATGTGGTCCGTTTTAGGCATTATCTCACTGCGCAAAAGCCTTGAAAATAAGGAAAACGACAGAACTTCTTTGTACCAAGTCTGGGTGAAAAACGTATTCAGAAATGGTGATAGCTTCATAATACTAATAATTGTGCAATCCTTAGGTAGTAGGTAGAGAAAACACTGTCAACCAATGCATGTGGTCCGTTTTAGGCATTATCTCACTGCGCAAAAGCCTTGAAGTTGAGGAAAAGGAAACAACTTTGTTGGACCAAATCTGAGTGAAAAAAGTATTCAGAAATGATGATAGCTTCATAACACTAATAATTGTATAATCTTTAGGTAGTAGGTAGAGAAAAACACTGCCAACTAATGCATTCACCCATGTGGTCCGTTTTAGGCATTATCTCACTCCGCAAAACCCTTGAAATTGAGGAAAAGGAAACAACTTTGTTGGACCAAATCTGAGTGAAAAAAGTATTGAGAAATGATGATAGCTTCATAACACTAATAATTGTGCAATTCTGGGTGAAAACCGTATTCAGAAATGATGTTAGCTTCATAATACTCATAATTTTGCGATCCTTAGGTAGTAGGTAGATAAAAACACTGTTAACTAATGCATTCTCCAATGTGGTCCGTTTTATGCATTATCTCCCTGCGCAAATCCTTTTAAATTGAGGAAAAGGAAACAACTATGTTGGACCAAATCTGAATGAAAAAAGTATTCAGAAATGATGATAGCTTCATAACACTAATAATTGTGCAATCCTGGATGAAAACCATATTCAGGAATGATGATAGCTTCATAATACTCATAATTGTGCATTCCTTAGGTAGTAGGTAGAGAAAACACTGTCAACCAATGCATGTGGTCCGTTTCAGGCATTATCTCACTGCGCAAAAGCCTTGAAATTGAGGAAAAGGAAACAACTTTGTTGGACAAAATCTGGGTGAAAATGGTATTTAGAAATGATGATAGCTTTATAATACTAATAATTGTGCAATCCTTAGGTAGTAGGTAGATAAAATACTGATCTAATGCATTCTCCCATGTGTTCCGTTTTAGGCATTATCTCACTGCGCAAATGCTATAAAATTGAAAAAAAGGAAACAACTTTGTTAGACCAAATCTGGGTGAAAACCGTATTCAGAAATGATGATAGCTTCATAATACTAATAATTGTGCAATCCTTAGGTAGTAGGTAGAAAAAAAAAAGTGCCAACTACCGCATTCTCCCATGTGGTCCGTTTTAGGCATTATCTCACTGCGCAAAACCCTTGAAATTGAGGAAAAGGAAACAACTTTGTTGGACCAAATCTGAGTGAAAAAAGTATTGAGAAACTGATGATAGCTTCATAATACTAATAATTGTGCAATCCTTAGGTAGTAGGTAGAGAAAACACTGTCAACCAATGCATGTGGTCCGTTTTAGGCATTATCTCACTGCGCAAAAGCCTTGAAGTTGAGGAAAAGGAAACAACTTTGTTGGACCAAATCTGAGTGAAAAAAGTATTCAGAAATGATGATAGCTTCATAACACTAATAATTGTATAATCTTTAGGTAGTAGGTAGAGAAAAACACTGCCAACTAATGCATTCACCCATGTGGTCCGTTTTAGGCATTATCTCACTCCGCAAAACCCTTGAAATTGAGGAAAAGGAAACAACTTTGTTGGACCAAATCTGAGTGAAAAAAGTATTGAGAAATGATGATAGCTTCATAACACTAATAATTGTGCAATTCTGGGTGAAAACCGTATTCAGAAATGATGTTAGCTTCATAATACTAATAATTGTGCAATCCTTAGGTAGTAGGTAGAGAAAACACTGTCAACCAATGCATGTTGTCCGTTTAAGGCATTATCTCACTGCGCAAAAGCCTTGAAATTGAGGAAAATTAAACAACTTTGTTGGCCAAATCTGAGTGAAAAAAGTATTCAGAAATGATGGTAGCTTCATAACACTAATAATTGTGCAATCCTGGGTGAAAACCGTATTCAGAAATGATGATAGCTTCATAATACTAATAATTGTGTAATTCTTAGGTAGATAAATAAACTGTTAACTAATGCATTCTATCATATGGTCCATTTTAGGCATTATCTCTCTGCTTTTAAATTGAGGAAAAGGACAGAACTTCTTTGTACCAAATCTGGGTGAAAAACGTATTCAGAAATGATGATAGCTTCATAATACTAATAATTGTGCAATCCTTAGGTAGTAGGTAGATAAAATACTGATCTAATGCATTCTCCCATGTGTTCCGTTTTAGGCATTATCTCACTGCGCTAATGCTATAAAATTGAAAAAAAAGGAAACAACTTTGTTAGACCAAATCTGGCTGAAAACCGTATTCAGAATTGATGATAGCTTCATGATACTATTAATTGTATAATCCTTAGGTAGTAGGCAGATAAACACACTGGTAACTAATGCATTCTCCAATGTGGTCCGTTTCAGGCATTATCTCACTGCGCAAAAGCCTTGAAATTGAGGAAAAGGAAACAACTTTGTTGGACAAATCTCATCGAAAAAAGTATTCAGGAATGATGATAGCTTCATAGTAGTAATAATTGTGCAATCTTTAGGTAGTAGGTAGAGAAAACACTGTCAACCAATGCATGTGGTCCGTTTCAGGCATTATCTCACTGCGCAAAAGCCTTGACATTGAGGAAAAGGAAACAACTTTGTTGGACAAAATCTGGATGAAATTGTTATTCAGGAATGATGTTAGGTTCATACCACTAATAATTGTATAATCCTTAGGTAGTAGGTAGATAAACACACTGTTAACTAATGCATTCTCCAATGTGGTCCGTTTCAGCCATTATCTCACTGCGCAAAAGCCTTGAAATTGAGGAAAAGGAAACAACTTTGTTAGACCAAATCTGGGTGAAAACCGTATTCAGAAATGATGATAGCTTCATGATACTCATAATTGTGCATTCCTTAGGTAGTAGGTAGAGAAAACACTGTCAACCAATGCAAGTGTTCCGTTTCAGGCATTATCTCACTGCGCAAAAGCCTTGATATTGAGGAAAAGGAAACAACTTTGTTGGATCAAATCTCATTGAAAAAAGTATTCAGGAATGATGATAGCTTCATAATACTCATAATTGTGCATTCCTTAGGTAGTAGGTAGAGAAAACACTGTCAACCAATGCAAGTGGTCCGTTTTAGGCATTATCTCACTGCGCAAAAGCCTTGAAATTGAGGAAAAGGAAACAACTTTGTTGGACCAAATCTGGGTGAAATTATCATTCAGGAATGATGTTAGGTTCATACCACTAATAATTGTATAATCCTTAGGTAGTAGGTAGATAAACACACTGTTAACTAATGCATTCTCCCATGTGGTCCGTTTTAGGCATTATCTCACTGCGCAAATGCTATAAAATTGAAAAAAAAGGAAACAACTTTGTTAGACCAAATCTGGGTGAAAACCGTATTCAGAAATGATGATAGCTTCATAATACTAATAATTTTAGGCATTATCTCACTGCGCAAAAGCCTTGACATTGAGGAAAAGGAAACAACTTTGTTGGACCAAATCTGAGTGAAAAAAGTATTGCGAAACGATGATAGCTTCATAATACTAATACTTGTGCAATCCTTAGGTAGTAGGTAGATAAAAACACTGTTAACTGATGCATTCTTCAATGTGGTCCGTTTCAGGCTTTATCTCACTGCGCAAAAGCCTTGAAAATTGAGGAAAAGGAAACAACTTTGTTGGACAAAATCTCATTGAAAAAAGTATTCAGGAATGATGATAGCTTCATAATATCAATAATTGTGCAATCCTTAGGTAGTAGGTAGATCCAAACAATGCCAACTAATGCATTCACCCATGTCGTCCGTTTTATGCATTGTCTCACTGCGCAAATCCTTTTAAATTGAGGAAAAGGAAACAACTATGTTGGACCAAATCTGAATGAAAAAAGTATTCAGAAATGATGATAGCTTCATAACACTAATAATTGTGCAATCCTGGATGAAAACCATATTCAGGAATGATGATAGCTTCATAATACTCATAATTGTGCATTCCTTAGGTAGTAGGTAGAGAAAACACTGTCAACCAATGCATGTGGTCCGTTTCAGGCATTATCTCACTGCGCAAAAGCCTTGAAATTGAGGAAAAGGAAACAACTTTGTTGGACAAAATCTGGGTGAAAATGGTATTTAGAAATGATGATAGCTTTATAATACTAATAATTGTGCAATCCTTAGGTAGTAGGTAGATAAAATACTGATCTAATGCATTCTCCCATGTGTTCCGTTTTAGGCATTATCTCACTGCGCAAATGCTATAAAATTGAAAAAAAAGGAAACAACTTTGTTAGACCAAATCTGGGTGAAAACCGTATTCAGAAATGATGATAGCTTCATAATACTCATAATTGTGCATTCCTTAGGTAGTAGGTAGATAAACACGCTGTTAACTAATGCATTCTCCAATGTGGTCCGTTTTAGGCATTATCTCACTGCGCAAAAGCCTTGAAATTGAGGAAAAGGAAACAACTTTGTTGGACCAAATCTCATTGAAAAAAGTATTCAGGAATGATGATAGCTTCATAATACTCATAATTGTGCAATCCTTAGGTAGTAGGTAGATAAAAACACTGTCAACCAATGCATGTGGTCCGTTTTAGGCATTATCTCACGGCGCAAAAGCCTTGACATTAAGGAAAAGGAAACAACTTTGTTGGACCAAATCTGGGTGAAATTGTTATTCAGGAATGATGTTAGGTTCATACCACTAATAATTGTATAATACTTAGGTAGTAGGTAGATAAACACACTGCTAACTAATGCATTCTTCAATGTGGTCCGTTTTATGCATTATCTCCCTGCGCAAAAGCCTTGAAATTGATGAAAAGGAAACAACTTTGTTGGACCAAATCTCATTGAAAAAAGTATTCAGGAATGATGATAGCTTCATAATACTCATAATTGTGCATTCCTTAGGTAGTAGGTAGAGAAAACACTGTCAACCAATGCAAGTGGTCCGTTTTAGGCATTATCTCACTGCGCAAAAGCCTTGAAATTGAGGAAAAGGAAACAACTTTGTTGGACCAAATCTGGGTGAAATTATCATTCAGGAATGATGTTAGGTTCATACCACTAATAATTGTATAATCCTTAGGTAGTAGGTAGATAAACACACTGTTAACTAATGCATTCTCCCATGTGGTCCGTTTTAGGCATTATCTCACTGCGCAAATGCTATAAAATTGAAAAAAAAGGAAACAACTTTGTTAGACCAAATCTGGGTGAAAACCGTATTCAGAAATGATGATAGCTTCATAATACTAATAATTTTAGGCATTATCTCACTGCGCAAAAGCCTTGACATTGAGGAAAAGGAAACAACTTTGTTGGACCAAATCTGAGTGAAAAAAGTATTGCGAAACGATGATAGCTTCATAATACTAATACTTGTGCAATCCTTAGGTATTAGGTAGATAAAAACACTGTTAACTGATGCATTCTTCAATGTGGTCCGTTTCAGGCTTTATCTCACTGCGCAAAAGCCTTGAAAATTGAGGAAAAGGAAATAACTTTGTTGGACAAAATCTCATTGAAAAAAGTATTCAGGAATGATGATAGCTTCATAATATCAATAATTGTGCAATCCTTAGGTAGTAGGTAGATCCAAACAATGCCAACTAATGCATTCACCCATGTCGTCCGTTTTATGCATTGTCTCACTGCGCAAATCCTTTTAAATTGAGGAAAAGGAAACAACTATGTTGGACCAAATCTGAATGAAAAAAGTATTCAGAAATGATGATAGCTTCATAACACTAATAATTGTGCAATCCTAGATGAAAACCATATTCAGGAATGATGATAGCTTCATAATACTCATAATTGTGCATTCCTTAGGTAGTAGGTAGAGAAAACACTGTCAACCAATGCATGTGGTCCGTTTCAGGCATTATCTCACTGCGCAAAAGCCTTGAAATTGAGGAAAAGGAAACAACTTTGTTGGACAAAATCTGGGTGAAAATGGTATTTAGAAATGATGATAGCTTTATAATACTAATAATTGTGCAATCCTTAGGTAGTAGGTAGATAAAATACTGATCTAATGCATTCTCCCATGTGTTCCGTTTTAGGCATTATCTCACTGCGCAAATGCTATAAAATTGAAAAAAGGAAACAACTTTGTTAGACCAAATCTGGGTGAAAACCGTATTCAGAAATGATGATAGCTTCATAATACTCATAATTGTGCATTCCTTAGGTAGTAGGTAGATAAACACGCTGTTAACTAATGCATTCTCCAATGTGGTCCGTTTTAGGCATTATCTCACTGCGCAAAAGCCTTGAAATTGAGGAAAAGGAAACAACTTTGTTGGACCAAATCTCATTGAAAAAAGTATTCAGGAATGATGATAGCTTCATAATACTCATAATTGTGCATTCCTTAGGTAGTAGGTAGAGAAAACACTGTCAACCAATGCAAGTGGTCCGTTTTAGGCATTATCTCACTGCGCAAAAGCCTTGAAATTGAGGAAAAGGAAACAACTTTGTTGGACCAAATCTGGGTGAAATTATCATTCAGGAATGATGTTAGGTACATAGCACTAATAATTGTATAATCCTTAGGTAGTAGGTAGATAAACACACTGTTAACTAATGCATTCTCCAATGTGGTCCGTTTCAGGCATTATCTCACTGCGCAAAAGCCTTGATATTGAGGAAAAGGAAACAACTTTGTTGGACCAAATCTCATCGAAAAAAGTATTCAGGAATGATGATAGCTTCATAGTAGTAATAATTGTGCAATCCTTAGGTAGTAGGTAGCGAAAACACTGTCAACCAATGCATGTGGTCCGTTTCAGGCATTATCTCACTGCGCAAAAGCCTTGACATTGAGGAAAAGGAAACAACTTTGTTGGACAAAATCTGGATGAAATTGTTATTCAGGAATGATGTTAGGTTCATACCACTAATAATTGTATAATCCTTAGGTAGTAGGTAGATAAACACACTGTTAACTAATGCATTCTCCAATGTGGTCCGTTTCAGCCATTATCTCACTGCGCAAAAGCCTTGAAATTGAGGAAAAGGAAACAACTTTGTTGGACCAAATCTCATTGAAAAAAGTATTCAGGAATGATGATGGCTTCATAATACTCATAATTGTGCATTCCTTAGGTAGTAGGTAGAGAAAACACTGTCAACCAATGCATGTGGTCCGTTTTAGGCATTATCTCACTGCGCAAATGCTATAAAATTGAAAAAAAAGGAAACAACTTTGTTAGACCAAATCTGGGTGAAAACCGTATTCAGAAATGATGATAGCTTCATAATACTAATAATTGTGCAATCCTTAGGTAGTAGGTAGATAAAAACACTGTTAACTGATGTATTCTCCAATGTGGTCCATTTTATGCATTATCTCCCTGCGCAAAAGCCTTGAAATTGAGGAAAAGGAAAGAACTTTGTTGGACAAAATCTGGGTGAAAATGGTATTTAGAAATGATGATAGCTTTATAATACTAAAAATTGTGCAATCCTTAGGTAGTAGGTAGATAAAATACTGATCTAATGCATTCTCCCATGTGTTCCGTTTTAGGCATTATCTCACTGCGCTAATGCTATAAAATTGAAAAAAAAAGGAAACAACTTTGTTAGACCAAATCTGGCTGAAAACCGTATTCAGAATTGATGATAGCTTCATGATACTATTAATTGTATAATCCTTAGGTAGTAGGCAGATAAACACACTGGTAACTAATGCATTCTCCAATGTGGTCCGTTTCAGGCATTATCTCACTGCGCAAAAGCCTTGAAATTGAGGAAAAGGAAACAACTTTGTTGGACAAATCTCATCGAAAAAAGTATTCAGGAATGATGATAGCTTCATAGTAGTAATAATTGTGCAATCTTTAGGTAGTAGGTAGAGAAAACACTGTCAACCAATGCATGTGGTCCGTTTCAGGCATTATCTCACTGCGCAAAAGCCTTGACATTGAGGAAAAGGAAACAACTTTGTTGGACAAAATCCGGATGAAATTGTTATTCAGGAATGATGTTAGGTTCATACCACTAATAATTGTATAATCCTTAGGTAGTAGGTAGATAAACACACTGTTAACTAATGCATTCTCCAATGTGGTCCGTTTCAGCCATTATCTCACTGCGCAAAAGCCTTGAAATTGAGGAAAAGGAAACAACTTTGTTAGACCAAATCTGGGTGAAAACCGTATTCAGAAATGATGATAGCTTCATGATACTAATAATTGTGCAATCCTTAGGTAGTAGGTAGATAAAAACACTGTTAACTGATGCATTCTCCAATGTGGTCCATTTTATTCATTATGTCCCTGCGCAAAAGCCTTGAAATTGAGGAAAAGGAAACAACTTTGTTGGACTAAATCTCATTGAAAAAAGTATTCAGGAATGATGATAGCTTCATAATACTAATAATTGTGCAATCCTTAGGTAGTAGGTAGAGAAAACCCTGTCAACCAGTGCATGTGGTCCGTTTCAGGCATTATCTCACTGCGCAAAAGCCTTGATATTGAGGAAAAGGAAACAACTTTGTTGGATCAAATCTCATTGAAAAAAGTATTCAGGAATGATGATAGCTTCATAATACTCATAATTGTGCATTCCTTAGGTAGTAGGTAGAGAAAACGCTGTCAACCAATGCATGTGGTCCGTTTCAGGCATTATCTCACTGCGCAAAAGCCTTGAAATTGAGGAAAAGGAAACAACTTTGTTGGACCAAATCTGATTGAAAAAAGTATTCAGGAATGATGATAGCTTCATAATACTAATAATTGTGCAATCCTTAGGTAGTAGGTAGATAAAAACACTGTTAACTGATGCATTCTCCAATGTGGTCCGTTTCAGGCATTATCTCACTGCGCAAAAGCCTTGAAATTGAGGAAAAGGAATCAACTTTATTGGACCAAATCTGAGTGAAATTGTTATTCAGGAATGATGTTAGGTTCATACCACTAATAATTGTATAATCCTTAGGTAGTAGGTAGATAAACACACTGTTAACTGATGCATTCTCCAATGTGGTCCGTTTCAGGCATTATCTCACTGCGCAAAAGCCTTGAAATTGAGGAAAAGGAAACATTTTTGTTGGACAGATCTGGGTGAAAATGGTATTTAGAAATGATGATAGCTTTATAATAGTAATAATTGTGCAATCCTTAGGTAGTAGGTAGATAAAACACTGTTAACTAATGCATTCTCCCATGTGGTCCGTTTCAGGCATTTTCTCACTGGGCAAAAGCCTTGAAATTGAGGAAAAGGAAACAACTTTGTTGGACCAAATCTGATTGAAAAAAGTATTCAGGAATGATGATAGCTTCATAATACTAATAATTGTGCAATCCTTAGGTAGTAGGTAGATAAAAACACTGTTAACTGATGCATTCTCCAATGTGGTCCATTTTATGCATTATCTCACTGCGCAAAAGCCTTGATATTGAGGAAAAGGAAACAACTTTGTTGGATCAAATCTCATTGAAAAAAGTATTCAGGAATGATGATAGCTTCATAATACTCATAATTGTGCATTCCTTAGGTAGTAGGTAGAGAAAACGCTGTCAACCAATGCATGTGGTCCGTTTCAGGCATTATCTCACTGCGCAAAAGCCTTGAAATTGAGGAAAAGGAAACAACTTTGTTGGACAAAATCTGGGTGAAAAAAGTATTCAGGAATGATGATAGCTTCATAATACTAATAATTGTGCAATCCTTAGGTAGTAGGTAGATAAAAACACTGTTAACTGATGCATTCTCCAATGTGGTCCATTTTATGCATTATCTCACTGCGCAAAAGCCTTGATATTGAGGAAAAGGAAACAACTTTGTTGGATCAAATCTCATTGAAAAAAGTATTCAGGAATGATGATAGCTTCATAATACTCATAATTGTGCATTCCTTAGGTAGTAGGTAGAGAAAACGCTGTCAACCAATGCATGTGGTCCGTTTCAGGCATTATCTCACTGCGCAAAAGCCTTGAAATTGAGGAAAAGGAAACAACTTTGTTGGACAAAATCTGGGTGAAAATGGTATTTAGAAATGATCATAGCTTTATAATACTAATAATTGTGCAATCCTTAGGTAGTAGGTAGATAAAATACTGATCTAATGCATTCTCCCATGTGTTCCGTTTTAGGCATTATCTCACTGCGCAAATGCTATAAAATTGAAAAAAAGGAAACAACTTTGTTAGACCAAATCTGGGTGAAAACCGTATTCAGAAATGATGATAGCTTCATAATACTCATAATTGTGCATTCCTTAGGTAGTAGGTAGATAAACACGCTGTTAACTAATGCATTCTCCAATGTGGTCCGTTTTAGGCATTATCTCACTGCGCTAATGCTATAAAATTGAAAAAAAAAGGAAACAACTTTGTTAGACCAAATCTGGCTGAAAACCGTATTCAGAATTGATGATAGCTTCATGATACTATTAATTGTATAATCCTTAGGTAGTAGGCAGATAAACACACTGGTAACTAATGCATTCTCCAATGTGGTCCGTTTCAGGCATTATCTCACTGCGCAAAAGCCTTGAAATTGAGGAAAAGGAAACAACTTTGTTGGACCAAATCTGGGTGAAATTATCATTCAGGAATGATGTTAGGTTCATACCACTAATAATTGTATAATCCTTAGGTAGTAGGTAGATAAACACACTGTTAAGTAATGCATTCTCCCATGTGGTCCGTTTTAGGCATTATCTCACTGCGCAAATGCTATAAAATTGAAAAAAAAGGAAACAACTTTGTTAGACCAAATCTGGGTGAAAACCGTATTCAGAAATGATGATAGCTTCATAATACTAATAATTTTAGGCATTATCTCACTGCGCAAAAGCCTTGACATTGAGGAAAAGGAAACAACTTTGTTGGACAAATCTCATCGAAAAAAGTATTCAGGAATGATGATAGCTTCACAATACTAATAATTGTGCAATCCTTAGGTAGTAGGTAGATAAAAACACTGTCAACCAATGCATGTGGTCCGTTTTAGGCATTATCTCACGGCGCAAAAGCCTTGACATTAAGGAAAAGGAAACAACTTTGTTGGACCAAATCTGGGTGAAATTGTTATTCAGGAATGATGTTAGGTTCATACCACTAATAATTGTATAATACTTAGGTAGTAGGTAGATAAACACACTGCTAACTAATGCATTCTTCAATGTGGTCCGTTTTATGCATTATCTCCCTGCGCAAAAGCCTTGAAATTGATGAAAAGGAAACAACTTTGTTGGACCAAATCTCATTGAAAAAAGTATTCAGGAATGATGATAGCTTCATAATACTCATAATTGTGCATTCCTTAGGTAGTAGGTAGAGAAAACACTGTCAACCAATGCAAGTGGTCCGTTTTAGGCATTATCTCACTGCGCAAAAGCCTTGAAATTGAGGAAAAGGAAACAACTTTGTTGGACCAAATCTGGGTGAAATTATCATTCAGGAATGATGTTAGGTTCATACCACTAATAATTGTATAATCCTTAGGTAGTAGGTAGATAAACACACTGTTAACTAATGCATTCTCCCATGTGGTCCGTTTTAGGCATTATCTCACTGCGCAAATGCTATAAAATTGAAAAAAAAGGAAACAACTTTGTTAGACCAAATCTGGGTGAAAACCGTATTCAGAAATGATGATAGCTTCATAATACTAATAATTTTAGGCATTATCTCACTGCGCAAAAGCCTTGACATTGAGGAAAAGGAAACAACTTTGTTGGACCAAATCTGAGTGAAAAAAGTATTGCGAAACGATGATAGCTTCATAATACTAATACTTGTGCAATCCTTAGGTATTAGGTAGATAAAAACACTGTTAACTGATGCATTCTTCAATGTGGTCCGTTTCAGGCTTTATCTCACTGCGCAAAAGCCTTGAAAATTGAGGAAAAGGAAATAACTTTGTTGGACAAAATCTCATTGAAAAAAGTATTCAGGAATGATGATAGCTTCATAATATCAATAATTGTGCAATCCTTAGGTAGTAGGTAGATCCAAACAATGCCAACTAATGCATTCACCCATGTCGTCCGTTTTATGCATTGTCTCACTGCGCAAATCCTTTTAAATTGAGGAAAAGGAAACAACTATCTTGGACCAAATCTGAATGAAAAAAGTATTCAGAAATGATGATAGCTTCATAACACTAATAATTGTGCAATCCTGGATGAAAACCATATTCAGGAATGATGATAGCTTCATAATACTCATAATTGTGCATTCCTTAGGTAGTAGGTAGAGAAAACACTGTCAACCAATGCATGTGGTCCGTTTCAGGCATTATCTCACTGCGCAAAAGCCTTGAAATTGAGGAAAAGGAAACAACTTTGTTGGACAAAATCTGGGTGAAAATGGTATTTAGAAATGATGATAGCTTTATAATACTAATAATTGTGCAATCCTTAGGTAGTAGGTAGATAAAATACTGATCTAATGCATTCTCCCATGTGTTCCGTTTTAGGCATTATCTCACTGCGCAAATGCTATAAAATTGAAAAAAGGAAACAACTTTGTTAGACCAAATCTGGGTGAAAACCGTATTCAGAAATGATGATAGCTTCATAATACTCATAATTGTGCATTCCTTAGGTAGTAGGTAGATAAACACGCTGTTAACTAATGCATTCTCCAATGTGGTCCGTTTTAGGCATTATCTCACTGCGCAAAAGCCTTGAAATTGAGGAAAAGGAAACAACTTTGTTGGACCAAATCTCATTGAAAAAAGTATTCAGGAATGATGATAGCTTCATAATACTCATAATTGTGCATTCCTTAGGTAGTAGGTAGAGAAAACACTGTCAACCAATGCAAGTGGTCCGTTTTAGGCATTATCTCACTGCGCAAAAGCCTTGAAATTGAGGAAAAGGAAACAACTTTGTTGGACCAAATCTGGGTGAAATTATCATTCAGGAATGATGTTAGGTACATACCACTAATAATTGTATAATCCTTAGGTAGTAGGTAGATAAACACACTGTTAACTAATGCATTCTCCAATGTGGTCCGTTTCAGGCATTATCTCACTGCGCAAAAGCCTTGATATTGAGGAAAAGGAAACAACTTTGTTGGACCAAATCTCATCGAAAAAAGTATTCAGGAATGATGATAGCTTCATAGTAGTAATAATTGTGCAATCCTTAGGTAGTAGGTAGCGAAAACACTGTCAACCAATGCATGTGGTCCGTTTCAGGCATTATCTCACTGCGCAAAAGCCTTGACATTGAGGAAAAGGAAACAACTTTGTTGGACAAAATCTGGATGAAATTGTTATTCAGGAATGATGTTAGGTTCATACCACTAATAATTGTATAATCCTTAGGTAGTAGGTAGATAAACACACTGTTAACTAATGCATTCTCCAATGTGGTCCGTTTCAGGCATTATCTCACTGCGCAAAAGCCTTGAAATTGAGGAAAAGGAAACAACTTTGTTGGACAGATCTGGGTGAAAATGGTATTTAGAAATGATGATAGCTTTATAATAGTAATAATTGTGCAATCCTTAGGTAGTAGGTAGATAAAACACTGTTAACTAATGCATTCTCCCATGTGGTCCGTTTCAGGCATTATCTCACTGCGCAAAAGCCTTGAAATTGAGGAAAAGGAAACAACTTTGTTGGACCAAATCTGATTGAAAAAAGTATTCAGGAATGATGATAGCTTCATAATACTAATAATTGTGCAATCCTTAGGTAGTAGGTAGATAAAAACACTGTTAACTGATGCATTCTCCAATGTGGTCCGTTTCAGGCATTATCTCACTGCGCAAAAGCCTTGAAATTGAGGAAAAGGAAACAACTTTGTTGGACAGATCTGGGTGAAAATGGTATTTAGAAATGATGATAGCTTTATAATAGTAATAATTGTGCAATCCTTAGGTAGTAGGTAGATAAAACACTGTTAACTAATGCATTCTCCCATGTGGTCCGTTTTAGGCATTATCTCACTGCGCAAATGCTATAAAATTGAAAAAAAGGAAACAACTTTGTTAGACCAAATCTGGGTGAAAACCGTATTCAGAAATGATGATAGCTTCACAATACTAATAATTGTGCAATCCTTAGGTAGTGGGTAGATAAACACACTGTTAACTAATGCATTCTCCAATGTGGTCCGTTTCAGCCATTATCTCACTGCGCAAAAGCCTTGAAATTGAGGAAAAGGAAACAACTTTGTTGGACCAAATCTCATTGAAAAAAGTATTCAGGAATGATGATGGCTTCATAATACTCATAATTGTGCATTCCTTAGGTAGTAGGTAGAGAAAACACTGTCAACCAATGCATGTGGTCCGTTTTAGGCATTATCTCACTGCGCAAATGCTATAAAATTGAAAGAAAAGGAAACAACTTTGTTAGACCAAATCTGGGTAAAAACCGTATTCAGAAATGATGATAGCTTCATAATACTAATAATTGTGCAATCCTTAGGTAGTAGGTAGATAAAAACACTGTTAACTGATGTATTCTCCAATGTGGTCCATTTTATGCATTATCTCCCTGCGCAAAAGCCTTGAAATTGAGGAAAAGGAAACAACTTTGTTGGACAAAATCTGGGTGAAAATGGTATTTAGAAATGATGATAGCTTTATAATACTAAAAATTGTGCAATCCTTAGGTAGTAGGTAGATAAAATACTGATCTAATGCATTCTCCCATGTGTTCCGTTTTAGGCATTATCTCACTGCGCTAATGCTATAAAATTGAAAAAAAAAGGAAACAACTTTGTTAGACCAAATCTGGCTGAAAACCGTATTCAGAATTGATGATAGCTTCATGATACTATTAATTGTATAATCCTTAGGTAGTAGGCAGATAAACACACTGGTAACTAATGCATTCTCCAATGTGGTCCGTTTCAGGCATTATCTCACTGCGCAAAAGCCTTGAAATTGAGGAAAAGGAAACAACTTTGTTGGACAAATCTCATCGAAAAAAGTATTCAGGAATGATGATAGCTTCATAGTAGTAATAATTGTGCAATCTTTAGGTAGTAGGTAGAGAAAACACTGTCAACCAATGCATGTGGTCCGTTTCAGGCATTATCTCACTGCGCAAAAGCCTTGACATTGAGGAAAAGGAAACAACTTTGTTGGACAAAATCCGGATGAAATTGTTATTCAGGAATGATGTTAGGTTCATACCACTAATAATTGTATAATCCTTAGGTAGTAGGTAGATAAACACACTGTTAACTAATGCATTCTCCAATGTGGTCCGTTTCAGCCATTATCTCACTGCGCAAAAGCCTTGAAATTGAGGAAAAGGAAACAACTTTGTTAGACCAAATCTGGGTGAAAACCGTATTCAGAAATGATGATAGCTTCATGATACTAATAATTGTGCAATCCTTAGGTAGTAGGTAGATAAAAACACTGTTAACTGATGCATTCTCCAATGTGGTCCATTTTATTCATTATCTCCCTGCGCAAAAGCCTTGAAATTGAGGAAAAGGAAACAACTTTGTTGGACTAAATCTCATTGAAAAAAGTATTCAGGAATGATGATAGCTTCATAATACTAATAATTGTGCAATCCTTAGGTAGTAGGTAGAGAAAACCCTGTCAACCAGTGCATGTGGTCCGTTTCAGGCATTATCTCACTGCGCAAAAGCCTTGATATTGAGGAAAAGGAAACAACTTTGTTGGATCAAATCTCATTGAAAAAAGTATTCAGGAATGATGATAGCTTCATAATACTCATAATTGTGCATTCCTTAGGTAGTAGGTAGAGAAAACGCTGTCAACCAATGCATGTGGTCCGTTTCAGGCATTATCTCACTGCGCAAAAGCCTTGAAATTGAGGAAAAGGAAACAACTTTGTTGGACCAAATCTGATTGAAAAAAGTATTCAGGAATGATGATAGCTTCATAATACTAATAATTGTGCAATCCTTAGGTAGTAGGTAGATAAAAACACTGTTAACTGATGCATTCTCCAATGTGGTCCGTTTCAGGCATTATCTCACTGCGCAAAAGCCTTGAAATTGAGGAAAAGGAATCAACTTTATTGGACCAAATCTGAGTGAAATTGTTATTCAGGAATGATGTTAGGTTCATACCACTAATAATTGTATAATCCTTAGGTAGTAGGTAGATAAACACACTGTTAACTGATGCATTCTCCAATGTGGTCCGTTTCAGGCATTATCTCACTGCGCAAAAGCCTTGAAATTGAGGAAAAGGAAACATTTTTGTTGGACAGATCTGGGTGAAAATGGTATTTAGAAATGATGATAGCTTTATAATAGTAATAATTGTGCAATCCTTAGGTAGTAGGTAGATAAAACACTGTTAACTAATGCATTCTCCCATGTGGTCCGTTTCAGGCATTTTCTCACTGGGCAAAAGCCTTGAAATTGAGGAAAAGGAAACAACTTTGTTGGACCAAATCTGATTGAAAAAAGTATTCAGGAATGATGATAGCTTCATAATACTAATAATTGTGCAATCCTTAGGTAGTAGGTAGATAAAAACACTGTTAACTGATGCATTCTCCAATGTGGTCCGTTTCAGGCATTATCTCACTGCGCAAAAGCCTTGAAATTGAGGAAAAGGAAACAACTTTGTTGGACAGATCTGGGTGAAAATGGTATTTAGAAATGATGATAGCTTTATAATAGTAATAATTGTGCAATCCTTAGGTAGTAGGTAGATAAAACACTGTTAACTAATGCATTCTCCCATGTGGTCCGTTTTAGGCATTATCTCACTGCGCAAATGCTATAAAATTGAGGAAAAGGAAACAACTTTGTTGGACCAAATCTCATCGAAAAAAGTATTCAGGAATGATGATAGCTTCATAATACTAATAGTTGTGCAATCCTTAGGTAGTAGGTAGAGAAAACACTGTCAACCAATGCATGTGGTGCGTTTCAGGCATTATCTCACTGCGCAAATGCTATAAAATTGAAAAAAAGGAAACAACTTTGTTAGACCAAATCTGGGTGAAAACCGTATTTAGAAATGATGATAGCTTTATAATAGTAATAATTGTGCAATCCTTAGGTAGTAGGTAGATAAAACACTGTTAACTGATGCATTCTCCAATGTGGTCCGTTTCAGGCATTATCTCACTGCGCAAAAGCCTTGAAATTGAGGAAAAGGAAACAACTTTATTGGACCAAATCTGAGTGAAATTGTTATTCAGGAATGATGTTAGGTTCATACCACTAATAATTGTATAATCCTTAGGTAGTAGGTAGATAAACACACTGTTAACTAATGCATTCTCCAATGTGGTCCGTTGCAGGCATTATCTCACTGCGCAAAAGCCTTGAAATTGAGGAAAAGGAAACAACTTTGTTGGACCAAATCTGATTGAAAAAAGTATTCAGGAATGATGATAGCTTCATAATACTAATAATTGTGCAATCCTTAGGTAGTAGGTAGAGAAAACCCTGTCAACCAGTGCATGTGGTCCGTTTTAGGCATTATCTCACTGCGCAAAAGACTTGACATTGAGGAAAAGGAAACAACTTTGTTTGACCAAATCTGATTGAAAAAAGTATTCAGGAATGATGATAGCTTCATAATACTAATAATTGTGCAATCCTTAGGTAGTAGGTAGATAAAAACACTGTTAACTGAAGCATTCTCCAATGTGGTCCGTTTTAGGCATTACCTCACTGCGCAAATGTTATAAAATTGAAAAAAAAGGAAACAACTTTGTTAGACCAAATCTGGGTGAAAACCGTATTCAGAAATGATGATAGCTTCACAATACTAATAATTGTGCAATCCTTAGGTAGTAGGTAGAGAAAACACTGTCATCCAATGCATGTGGTCCGTTTCAGGCATTATCTCACTGCGCAAAAGCCTTGACATTGAGGAAAAGGAAACAACTTTGTTGGACAGATCTGGGCGAAAATGGTATTTAGAAATGATGATAGCTTTATAATAGTAATAATTGTGCAATCCTTAGGTAGTAGGTAGATAAAACACTGGTAACTAATGCATTCTCCAATGTGGTCCGTTTCAGGCATTATCTCACTGCGCAAAAGCCTTGAAATTGAGGAAAAGGAATCAACTTTATTGGACCAAATCTGAGTGAAATTGTTATTCAGGAATGATGTTAGGTTCATACCACTAATAATTGTATAATCCTTAGGTAGTAGGTAGATAAACACACTGTTAACTAATGCATTCTCCAATGTGGTCCGTTTCAGGCATTATCTCACTGCGCAAAAGCCTTGAAATTGAGGAAAAGGAAACAACTTTGTTGGACAGATCTGGGTGAAAATGGTATTTAGAAATGATGATAGCTTTATAATAGTAATAATTGTGCAATCCTTAGGTAGTAGGTAGATAAAACACTGTTAACTAATGCATTCTCCCATGTGGTCCGTTTCAGGCATTATCTCACTGCGCAAAAGCCTTGAAATTGAGGAAAAGGAAACAACTTTGTTGGACCAAATCTGATTGAAAAAAGTATTCAGGAATGATGATAGCTTCATAATACTAATAATTGTGCAATCCTTAGGTAGTAGGTAGATAAAAACACTGTTAACTGATGCATTCTCCAATGTGGTCCGTTTCAGGCATTATCTCACTGCGCAAAAGCCTTGAAATTGAGGAAAAGGAAACAACTTTGTTGGACAGATCTGGGTGAAAATGGTATTTAGAAATGATGATAGCTTTATAATAGTAATAATTGTGCAATCCTTAGGTAGTAGGTAGATAAAACACTGTTAACTAATGCATTCTCCCATGTGGTCCGTTTTAGGCATTATCTCACTGCGCAAATGCTATAAAATTGAAAAAAAGGAAACAACTTTGTTAGACCAAATCTGGGTGAAAACCGTATTCAGAAATGATGATAGCTTCACAATACTAATAATTGTGCAATCCTTAGGTAGTGGGTAGATAAACACACTGTTAACTAATGCATTCTCCAATGTGGTCCGTTTTATGCATTATCTCACTGCGCAAAAGCCTTGATATTGAGGAAAAGGAAACAACTTTGTTGGACCAAATCTCATCGAAAAAAGTATTCAGGAATGATGATAGCTTCATAATACTAATAATTGTGCAATCCTTAGGTAGTAGGTAGAGAAAACACTGTCAACCAATGCATGTGGTGCGTTTCAGGCATTATCTCACTGCGCAAAAGCCTTGAAATTGAGGAAAAGGAAACAACTTTGTTGGACAGATCTGGGCGAAAATGGTATTTAGAAATGATGATAGCTTTATAATAGTAATAATTGTGCAATCCTTAGGTAGTAGGTAGATAAAACACTGTTAACTGATGCATTCTCCAATGTGGTCCGTTTCAGGCATTATCTCACTGCGCAAAAGCCTTGAAATTGAGGAAAAGGAAACAACTTTGTTGGACCAAATCTGGGTGAAAACCGTATTCAGAAATGATGATAGCTTCACAATACTAATAATTGTGCAATCCTTAGGTAGTGGGTAGATAAACACACTGTTAACTAATGCATTCTCCAATGTGGTCCGTTTTATGCATTATCTCACTGCGCAAAAGCCTTGATATTGAGGAAAAGGAAACAACTTTGTTGGACCAAATCTCATCGAAAAAAGTATTCAGGAATGATGATAGCTTCATAATACTAATAATTGTGCAATCCTTAGGTAGTAGGTAGAGAAAACACTGTCAACCAATGCATGTGGTGCGTTTCAGGCATTATCTCACTGCGCAAAAGCCTTGAAATTGAGGAAAAGGAAACAACTTTGTTGGACAGATCTGGGCGAAAATGGTATTTAGAAATGATGATAGCTTTATAATAGTAATAATTGTGCAATCCTTAGGTAGTAGGTAGATAAAACACTGTTAACTGATGCATTCTCCAATGTGGTCCATTTTATGCATTATCTCCCTGCGCAAAAGCCTTGAAATTGAGGAAAAGGAAACAACTTTGTTGGACAAAATCTGGGTGAAATTATCATTCAGGAATGATGTTAGGTACATACCACTAATAATTGTATAATCCTTAGGTAGTAGGTAGATAAACACACTGTTAACTAATGCATTCTCCAATGTGGTCCGTTTCAGGCATTATCTCACTGCGCAAAAGCCTTGATATTGAGGAAAAGGAAACAACTTTGTTGGACCAAATCTCATCGAAAAAAGTATTCAGGAATGATGATAGCTTCATAGTAGTAATAATTGTGCAATCCTTAGGTAGTAGGTAGCGAAAACACTGTCAACCAATGCATGTGGTCCGTTTCAGGCATTATCTCACTGCGCAAAAGCCTTGACATTGAGGAAAAGGAAACAACTTTGTTGGACAAAATCTGGATGAAATTGTTATTCAGGAATGATGTTAGGTTCATACCACTAATAATTGTATAATCCTTAGGTAGTAGGTAGATAAACACACTGTTAACTAATGCATTCTCCAATGTGGTCCGTTTCAGGCATTATCTCACTGCGCAAAAGCCTTGAAATTGAGGAAAAGGAAACAACTTTATTGGACCAAATCTGAGTGAAATTGTTATTCAGGAATGATGTTAGGTTCATACCACTAATAATTGTATAATCCTTAGGTAGTAGGTAGATAAACACACTGTTAACTAATGCATTCTCCAATGTGGTCCGTTTCAGGCATTATCTCACTGCGCAAAAGCCTTGAAATTGAGGAAAAGGAAACAACTTTGTTGGACCAAATCTGAGTGAAATTGTTATTCAGGAATGATGTTAGGTTCATACCACTAATAATTGTATAATCCTTAGGTAGTAGGTAGATAAACACACTGTTAACTAATGCATTCTCCAATGTGGTCCGTTTCAGGCATTATCTCACTGCGCAAAAGCCTTGAAATTGAGGAAAAGGAAACAACTTTGTTGGACAGATCTGGGTGAAAATGGTATTTAGAAATGATGATAGCTTTATAATAGTAATAATTGTGCAATCCTTAGGTAGTAGGTAGATAAAACACACTGTTAACTAATGCATTCTCCAATGTGGTCCGTTTTATGCATTATCTCACTGCGCAAAAGCCTTGATATTGAGGAAAAGGAAACAACTTTGTTGGACCAAATCTCATCGAAAAAAGTATTCAGGAATGATGATAGCTTCATAATACTCATAATTGTGCATTCCTTAGGTAGTAGGTAGAGAAAACACTGTCAACCAATGCATGTGGTCTGTTTCAGGCATTATCTCACTGCGCAAAAGCCTTGAAATTGAGGAAAAGGAATCAACTTTATTGGACCAAATCTGAGTGAAATTGTTATTCAGGAATGATGTTAGGTTCATACCACTAATAATTGTATAATCCTTAGGTAGTAGGTAGATAAACACACTGTTAACTAATGCATTCTCCAATGTGGTCCGTTTCAGGCATTATCTCACTGCGCAAAAGCCTTGAAATTGAGGAAAAGGAAACAACTTTGTTGGACAGATCTGGGTGAAAACCGTATTCAGAAATGATGATAGCTTCATAATACTAATAATTGTGTAATCCTTAGGTAGTAGGTAGATCCAAACACTGCCAACTAATGCATTCACCCATGTCGTCCGTTTTATGCATTATCTCACTGCGCAAAAGCCTTGAAATTGAGGAAAAGGAAACAACATTGTTGGACCAAATCTGATTGAAAAAAGTATTCAGGAATGATGATAGCTTCATAATACTAATAATTGTGCAATCCTTAGGTAGTAGGTAGATAAAACACTGTTAACTGATGCATTCTCCAATGTGGTCCGTTTCAGGCATTATCTCACTGCGCAAAAGCCTTGAAATTGAGGAAAAGGAAACAACTTTGTTGGACCAAATCTGAGTGAAATTGTTATTCAGGAATGATGTTAGGTTCATACCACTAATAATTGTATAATCCTTAGGTAGTAGGTAGATAAACACACTGTTAACTAATGCATTCTCCAATGTGGTCCGTTTCAGGCATTATCTCACTGCGCAAAAGCCTTGAAATTGAGGAAAAGGAAACAACTTTGTTGGACAGATCTGGGTGAAAATGGTATTTAGAAATGATGATAGCTTTATAATAGTAATAATTGTGCAATCCTTAGGTAGTAGGTAGATAAAACACACTGTTAACTAATGCATTCTCCAATGTGGTCCGTTTTATGCATTATCTCACTGCGCAAAAGCCTTGATATTGAGGAAAAGGAAACAACTTTGTTGGACCAAATCTCATCGAAAAAAGTATTCAGGAATGATGATAGCTTCATAATACTCATAATTGTGCATTCCTTAGGTAGTAGGTAGAGAAAACACTGTCAACCAATGCATGTGGTCCGTTTCAGGCATTATCTCACTGCGCAAAAGCCTTGAAATTGAGGAAAAGGAATCAACTTTATTGGACCAAATCTGAGTGAAATTGTTATTCAGGAATGATGTTAGGTTCATACCACTAATAATTGTATAATCCTTAGGTAGTAGGTAGATAAACACACTGTTAACTAATGCATTCTCCAATGTGGTCCGTTTCAGGCATTATCTCACTGCGCAAAAGCCTTGAAATTGAGGAAAAGGAAACAACTTTGTTGGACAGATCTGGGTGAAAACCGTATTCAGAAATGATGATAGCTTCATAATACTAATAATTGTGTAATCCTTAGGTAGTAGGTAGATAAAAACACTGCCAACTAATCCATTCACCCATGTCGTCCGTTTTATGCATTATCTCACTGCGCAAAAGCCTTAAAATTGAGGAAAAGAAAACAACTTTGTTGGACCAAATCTGATTGAAAAAAGTATTCAGGAATGATGATAGCTTCATAATACTAATAATTGTGCAATCCTTAGGTAGTAGGTAGATAAAAACACTGTTAACTGATGCATTCTCCAATGTGGTCCGTTTCAGGCATTATCTCACTGCGCAAAAGCCTTGAAATTGAGGAAAAGGAAACAACTTTGTTGGACAGATCTGGGTGAAAATGGTATTTAGAAATGATGATAGCTTTATAATAGTAATAATTGTGCAATCCTTAGGTAGTAGGTAGATAAAACACTGTTAACTAATGCATTCTCCCATGTGGTCCGTTTTAGGCATTATCTCACTGCGCAAATGCTATAAAATTGAAAAAAAGGAAACAACTTTGTTAGACCAAATCTGGGTGAAAACCGTATTCAGAAATGATGGTAGCTTCACAATACTAATAATTGTGCAATCCTTAGGTAGTGGGTAGATAAAAACACTGTTAACTGATGCATTCTCCAATGTGGTCCGTTTCAGGCATTATCTCACTGCGCAAAAGCCTTGAAATTGAGGAAAAGGAAACAACTTTGTTGGACAGATCTGGGTGAAAATGGTATTTAGAAATGATGATAGCTTTATAATAGTAATAATTGTGCAATCCTTAGGTAGTAGGTAGATAAAACACTGTTAACTAATGCATTCTCCCATGTGGTCCGTTTTAGGCATTATCTCACTGCGCAAATGCTATAAAATTGAAAAAAAGGAAACAACTTTGTTAGACCAAATCTGGGTGAAAACCGTATTCAGAAATGATGATAGCTTCATGATACTAATAATTGTGCAATCCTTAGGTAGTAGGTAGATAAAAACACTGTTAACTGATGCATTCTCCAATGTGGTCCATTTTATGCATTATCTCCCTGCGCAAAAGCCTTGAAATTGAGGAAAAGGAAACAACTTTGTTGGACTAAATCTCATTGAAAAAAGTATTCAGGAATGATGATAGCTTCATAATACTAATAATTGTGCAATCCTTAGGAAGTAGGTAGAGAAAACCCTGTCAACCAGTGCATGTGGTCCGTTTCAGGCATTATCTCACTGCGCAAAAGCCTTGATATTGAGGAAAAGGAAACAACTTTGTTGGATCAAATCTCATTGAAAAAAGTATTCAGGAATGATGATAGCTTCATAATACTCATAATTGTGCATTCCTTAGGTAGTAGGTAGAGAAAACGCTGTCAACCAATGCATGTGGTCCGTTTCAGGCATTATCTCACTGCGCAAAAGCCTTGAAATTGAGGAAAAGGAAACAACTTTGTTGGACAAAATCTGGGTGAAAATGGTATTTAGAAATGATGATAGCTTTATAATACTAATAATTGTGCAATCCTTAGGTAGTAGGTAGATAAAATACTGATCTAATGCATTCTCCCATGTGTTCCGTTTTAGGCATTATCTCACTGCGCAAATGCTATAAAATTGAAAAAAAGGAAACAACTTTGTTAGACCAAATCTGGGTGAAAACCGTATTCAGAAATGATGATAGCTTCATAATACTCATAATTGTGCATTCCTTAGGTAGTAGGTAGATAAACACGCTGTTAACTAATGCATTCTCCAATGTGGTCCGTTTTAGGCATTATCTCACTGCGCTAATGCTATAAAATTGAAAAAAAAAGGAAACAACTTTGTTAGACCAAATCTGGCTGAAAACCGTATTCAGAATTGATGATAGCTTCATGATACTATTAATTGTATAATCCTTAGGTAGTAGGCAGATAAACACACTGGTAACTAATGCATTCTCCAATGTGGTCCGTTTCAGGCATTATCTCACTGCGCAAAAGCCTTGAAATTGAGGAAAAGGAAACAACTTTGTTGGACCAAATCTGGGTGAAATTGTCATTCGGGAATGATGTTAGGTTCATACCACTAATAATTGTATAATCCTTAGGTAGTAGGTAGATAAACACACTGTTAACTAATGCATTCTCCCATGTGGTCCGTTTTAGGCATTATCTCACTGCGCAAATGCTATAAAATTGAAAAAAAGGAAACAACTTTCTTTAGACCAAATCTGGGTGAAAACCGTATTCAGAAATGATGATAGCGTCATAATACTAATAATTTTAGGCATTATCTCACTGCGCAAAAGCCTTGACATTGAGGAAAAGGAAACAACTTTGTTGGACAAAATCTGGATGAAATTGTTATTCAGGAATGATGTTAGGTTCATACCACTAATAATTGTATAATCCTTAGGTAGTAGGTAGATAAACACACTGTTAACTAATGCATTCTCCGATGTGGTCCGTTTTAGGCATTATCTCACTGCGCAAATGCTATAAAATTGAAAAAAAAGGAAACAACTTTGTTAGAACAAATCTGGGTGAAAACCGTATTCAGAAATGATGATAGCGTCATAATACTAATAATTTTAGGCATTATCTCACTGCGCAAAAGCGTTGACATTGAGGAAAAGGAAACAACTTTGTTGGACAAATCTCATCGAAAAACGTATTCAGGAACGATGATGGCTTCATAATACTCATAATTGTGCAATCCTTAGGTAGTAGGTAGAGAAAACCCTGTCAACCAGTGCATGTGGTCCGTTTCAGGCATTATCTCAAAGCGCAAAAGCCTTGACATTGAGGAAAAGGAAACAACTTTGTTGGACCAATTCTGATTGAAAAAAGTATTCAGGAATGATAATAGCTTCATAAAACTAATAATTGTGCAATCTTTAGGTAGTAGGTAGATAAAAACACTGTTAACTGATGCATTCTCCAATGTGGTCCGTTTCAGGCATTATCTCACTGCGCAAAAGCCTTGAAATTGAGGAAAAGGAAACAACTTTGTTGGACCAAATCTGATTGAAAAAAGTATTCAGGAATGATAGCTTCATAATACTAATAATTGTGCAATCCTTAGGTAGTAGGTAGATAAAAACACTGTTAACTGATGCATTCTCCAATGTGGTCCGTTTCAGGCATTATCTCACTGCGCAAAAGCCTTGAAATTAAGGAAAAGGAAACAACTTTGTTGGACAGATCTGGGTGAAAATGGTATTTAGAAATGATGATAGCTTTATAATAGTAATAATTGTGCAATCCTTAGGTAGTAGGTAGATAAAACACTGTTAACTAATGCATTCTCCCATGTGGTCCGTTTTAGGCATTATCTCACTGCGCAAATGCTATAAAATTGAGGAAAAGGAAACAACTTTGTTGGACCAAATCTCATCGAAAAAAGTATTCAGGAATGATGATAGCTTCATAATACTAATAATTGTGCAATCCTTAGGTAGTAGGTAGATAAAAACACTGTTAACTGATGCATTCTCCAATGTGGTCCGTTTCAGGCATTATCTCACTGCGCAAAAGCCTTGAAATTGAGGAAAAGGAAACAACTTTGTTGGCCAAATCTGAGTGAAAAAAGTATTCAGAAATGATGATAGCTTCATAACACTAATAATTGTGCAATCCTTAGGTAGTAGGTAGAGAAAACACTGTCAACCAATGCATGTGGTCCGTTTTAGGCATTATCTCACTGCGCAAATGCTATAAAATTGAAAAAAGGAAACAATATTGTTAGACCAAATCTGGGTGAAAACCGTATTCAGAAATGATGATAGCTTCATAATACTAATAATTGTGCAATCCTTAGGTAGTAGGTAGATAAAAACACTGTCAACCAATGCATGTGGTCCGTTTTAGGCATTATCTCACTGCGCAAAAGCCTTGACATTGAGGAAAAGAAAAAAACTTTGTTGGACAAAATCTGGGTGAAATTGTTATTCAGGAATGATGTTAGGTTCATACCACTAATAATTGTGCAATCCTTAGGTAGTAGGTAGATAAAAACACTGTTAACTGATGCATTCTCCAATGTTGTCCATTTTATGCATTATCTCACTGCGCAAAAGCCTTGAAATTGAGGAAAAGGAAACAACTTTGTTGGACAGATCTGGGTGAAAATGGTATTTAGAAATGATGATAGCTTTATAATAGTAATAATTGTGCAATCCTTAGGTAGTAGGTAGATAAAACACTGTTAACTAATGCATTCTCCCATGTGGTCCGTTTTAGGCATTATCTCACTGCGCAAATGCTATAAAATTGAAAAAAAGGAAACAACTTTGTTAGACCAAATCTGGGTGAAAACCGTATTCAGAAATGATGGTAGCTTCACAATACTAATAATTGTGCAATCCTTAGGTAGTGGGTAGATAAAAACACTGTTAACTGATGCATTCTCCAATGTGGTCCGTTTCAGGCATTATCTCACTGCGCAAAAGCCTTGAAATTGAGGAAAAGGAAACAACTTTGTTGGACAGATCTGGGTGAAAATGGTATTTAGAAATGATGATAGCTTTATAATAGTAATAATTGTGCAATCCTTAGGTAGTAGGTAGATAAAACACTGTTAACTAATGCATTCTCCCATGTGGTCCGTTTTAGGCATTATCTCACTGCGCAAATGCTATAAAATTGAAAAAAAGGAAACAACTTTGTTAGACCAAATCTGGGTGAAAACCGTATTCAGAAATGATGATAGCTTCATGATACTAATAATTGTGCAATCCTTAGGTAGTAGGTAGATAAAAACACTGTTAACTGATGCATTCTCCAATGTGGTCCATTTTATGCATTATCTCCCTGCGCAAAAGCCTTGAAATTGAGGAAAAGGAAACAACTTTGTTGGACTAAATCTCATTGAAAAAAGTATTCAGGAATGATGATAGCTTCATAATACTAATAATTGTGCAATCCTTAGGAAGTAGGTAGAGAAAACCCTGTCAACCAGTGCATGTGGTCCGTTTCAGGCATTATCTCACTGCGCAAAAGCCTTGATATTGAGGAAAAGGAAACAACTTTGTTGGATCAAATCTCATTGAAAAAAGTATTCAGGAATGATGATAGCTTCATAATACTCATAATTGTGCATTCCTTAGGTAGTAGGTAGAGAAAACGCTGTCAACCAATGCATGTGGTCCGTTTCAGGCATTATCTCACTGCGCAAAAGCCTTGAAATTGAGGAAAAGGAAACAACTTTGTTGGACAAAATCTGGGTGAAAATGGTATTTAGAAATGATGATAGCTTTATAATACTAATAATTGTGCAATCCTTAGGTAGTAGGTAGATAAAATACTGATCTAATGCATTCTCCCATGTGTTCCGTTTTAGGCATTATCTCACTGCGCAAATGCTATAAAATTGAAAAAAAGGAAACAACTTTGTTAGACCAAATCTGGGTGAAAACCGTATTCAGAAATGATGATAGCTTCATAATACTCATAATTGTGCATTCCTTAGGTAGTAGGTAGATAAACACGCTGTTAACTAATGCATTCTCCAATGTGGTCCGTTTTAGGCATTATCTCACTGCGCTAATGCTATAAAATTGAAAAAAAAAGGAAACAACTTTGTTAGACGAAATCTGGCTGAAAACCGTATTCAGAATTGATGATAGCTTCATGATACTATTAATTGTATAATCCTTAGGTAGTAGGCAGATAAACACACTGGTAACTAATGCATTCTCCAATGTGGTCCGTTTCAGGCATTATCTCACTGCGCAAAAGCCTTGAAATTGAGGAAAAGGAAACAACTTTGTTGGACCAAATCTGGGTGAAATTGTCATTCGGGAATGATGTTAGGTTCATACCACTAATAATTGTATAATCCTTAGGTAGTAGGTAGATAAACACACTGTTAACTAATGCATTCTCCCATGTGGTCCGTTTTAGGCATTATCTCACTGCGCAAATGCTATAAAATTGAAAAAAAGGAAACAACTTTGTTAGACCAAATCTGGGTGAAAACCGTATTCAGAAATGATGGTAGCTTCACAATACTAATAATTGTGCAATCCTTAGGTAGTGGGTAGATAAAAACACTGTTAACTGATGCATTCTCCAATGTGGTCCGTTTCAGGCATTATCTCACTGCGCAAAAGCCTTGAAATTGAGGAAAAGGAAACAACTTTGTTGGACAGATCTGGGTGAAAATGGTATTTAGAAATGATGATAGCTTTATAATAGTAATAATTGTGCAATCCTTAGGTAGTAGGTAGATAAAACACTGTTAACTAATGCATTCTCCCATGTGGTCCGTTTTAGGCATTATCTCACTGCGCAAATGCTATAAAATTGAAAAAAAGGAAACAACTTTGTTAGACCAAATCTGGGTGAAAACCGTATTCAGAAATGATGATAGCTTCATGATACTAATAATTGTGCAATCCTTAGGTAGTAGGTAGATAAAAACACTGTTAACTGATGCATTCTCCAATGTGGTCCATTTTATGCATTATCTCCCTGCGCAAAAGCCTTGAAATTGAGGAAAAGGAAACAACTTTGTTGGACTAAATCTCATTGAAAAAAGTATTCAGGAATGATGATAGCTTCATAATACTAATAATTGTGCAATCCTTAGGAAGTAGGTAGAGAAAACCCTGTCAACCAGTGCATGTGGTCCGTTTCAGGCATTATCTCACTGCGCAAAAGCCTTGATATTGAGGAAAAGGAAACAACTTTGTTGGATCAAATCTCATTGAAAAAAGTATTCAGGAATGATGATAGCTTCATAATACTCATAATTGTGCATTCCTTAGGTAGTAGGTAGAGAAAACGCTGTCAACCAATGCATGTGGTCCGTTTCAGGCATTATCTCACTGCGCAAAAGCCTTGAAATTGAGGAAAAGGAAACAACTTTGTTGGACAAAATCTGGGTGAAAATGGTATTTAGAAATGATGATAGCTTTATAATACTAATAATTGTGCAATCCTTAGGTAGTAGGTAGATAAAATACTGATCTAATGCATTCTCCCATGTGTTCCGTTTTAGGCATTATCTCACTGCGCAAATGCTATAAAATTGAAAAAAAGGAAACAACTTTGTTAGACCAAATCTGGGTGAAAACCGTATTCAGAAATGATGATAGCTTCATAATACTCATAATTGTGCATTCCTTAGGTAGTAGGTAGATAAACACGCTGTTAACTAATGCATTCTCCAATGTGGTCCGTTTTAGGCATTATCTCACTGCGCTAATGCTATAAAATTGAAAAAAAAAGGAAACAACTTTGTTAGACGAAATCTGGCTGAAAACCGTATTCAGAATTGATGATAGCTTCATGATACTATTAATTGTATAATCCTTAGGTAGTAGGCAGATAAACACACTGGTAACTAATGCATTCTCCAATGTGGTCCGTTTCAGGCATTATCTCACTGCGCAAAAGCCTTGAAATTGAGGAAAAGGAAACAACTTTGTTGGACCAAATCTGGGTGAAATTGTCATTCGGGAATGATGTTAGGTTCATACCACTAATAATTGTATAATCCTTAGGTAGTAGGTAGATAAACACACTGTTAACTAATGCATTCTCCCATGTGGTCCGTTTTAGGCATTATCTCACTGCGCAAATGCTATAAAATTGAAAAAAAGGAAACAACTTTCTTTAGACCAAATCTGGGTGAAAACCGTATTCAGAAATGATGATAGCGTCATAATACTAATAATTTTAGGCATTATCTCACTGCGCAAAAGCCTTGACATTGAGGAAAAGGAAACAACTTTGTTGGACAAAATCTGGATGAAATTGTTATTCAGGAATGATGTTAGGTTCATACCACTAATAATTGTATAATCCTTAGGTAGTAGGTAGATAAACACACTGTTAACTAATGCATTCTCCGATGTGGTCCGTTTTAGGCATTATCTCACTGCGCAAATGCTATAAAATTGAAAAAAAAGGAAACAACTTTGTTAGAACAAATCTGGGTGAAAACCGTATTCAGAAATGATGATAGCGTCATAATACTAATAATTTTAGGCATTATCTCACTGCGCAAAAGCGTTGACATTGAGGAAAAGGAAACAACTTTGTTGGACAAATCTCATCGAAAAACGTATTCAGGAACGATGATGGCTTCATAATACTCATAATTGTGCAATCCTTAGGTAGTAGGTAGAGAAAACCCTGTCAACCAGTGCATGTGGTCCGTTTCAGGCATTATCTCAAAGCGCAAAAGCCTTGACATTGAGGAAAAGGAAACAACTTTGTTGGACCAATTCTGATTGAAAAAAGTATTCAGGAATGATAATAGCTTCATAAAACTAATAATTGTGCAATCTTTAGGTAGTAGGTAGATAAAAACACTGTTAACTGATGCATTCTCCAATGTGGTCCGTTTCAGGCATTATCTCACTGCGCAAAAGCCTTGAAATTGAGGAAAAGGAAACAACTTTGTTGGACCAAATCTGATTGAAAAAAGTATTCAGGAATGATAGCTTCATAATACTAATAATTGTGCAATCCTTAGGTAGTAGGTAGATAAAAACACTGTTAACTGATGCATTCTCCAATGTGGTCCGTTTCAGGCATTATCTCACTGCGCAAAAGCCTTGAAATTAAGGAAAAGGAAACAACTTTGTTGGACAGATCTGGGTGAAAATGGTATTTAGAAATGATGATAGCTTTATAATAGTAATAATTGTGCAATCCTTAGGTAGTAGGTAGATAAAACACTGTTAACTAATGCATTCTCCCATGTGGTCCGTTTTAGGCATTATCTCACTGCGCAAATGCTATAAAATTGAGGAAAAGGAAACAACTTTGTTGGACCAAATCTCATCGAAAAAAGTATTCAGGAATGATGATAGCTTCATAATACTAATAATTGTGCAATCCTTAGGTAGTAGGTAGATAAAAACACTGTTAACTGATGCATTCTCCAATGTGGTCCGTTTCAGGCATTATCTCACTGCGCAAAAGCCTTGAAATTGAGGAAAAGGAAACAACTTTGTTGGCCAAATCTGAGTGAAAAAAGTATTCAGAAATGATGATAGCTTCATAACACTAATAATTGTGCAATCCTTAGGTAGTAGGTAGAGAAAACACTGTCAACCAATGCATGTGGTCCGTTTTAGGCATTATCTCACTGCGCAAATGCTATAAAATTGAAAAAAGGAAACAACATTGTTAGACCAAATCTGGGTGAAAACCGTATTCAGAAATGATGATAGCTTCATAATACTAATAATTGTGCAATCCTTAGGTAGTAGGTAGATAAAAACACTGTCAACCAATGCATGTGGTCCGTTTTAGGCATTATCTCACTGCGCAAAAGCCTTGACATTGAGGAAAAGAAAAAAACTTTGTTGGACAAAATCTGGGTGAAATTGTTATTCAGGAATGATGTTAGGTTCATACCACTAATAATTGTGCAATCCTTAGGTAGTAGGTAGATAAAAACACTGTTAACTGATGCATTCTCCAATGTTGTCCATTTTATGCATTATCTCACTGCGCAAAAGCCTTGAAATTAAGGAAAAGGAAACAACTTTGTTGGACAGATCTGGGTGAAAATGGTATTTAGAAATGATGATAGCTTTATAATAGTAATAATTGTGCAATCCTTAGGTAGTAGGTAGATAAAACACTGTTAACTAATGCATTCTCCCATGTGGTCCGTTTTAGGCATTATCTCACTGCGCAAATGCTATAAAATTGAAAAAAAGGAAACAACTTTGTTAGACCAAATCTGGGTGAAAACCGTATTCAGAAATGATGGTAGCTTCACAATACTAATAATTGTGCAATCCTTAGGTAGTGGGTAGATAAAAACACTGTTAACTGATGCATTCTCCAATGTGGTCCGTTTCAGGCATTATCTCACTGCGCAAAAGCCTTGAAATTGAGGAAAAGGAAACAACTTTGTTGGACAGATCTGGGTGAAAATGGTATTTAGAAATGATGATAGCTTTATAATAGTAATAATTGTGCAATCCTTAGGTAGTAGGTAGATAAAACACTGTTAACTAATGCATTCTCCCATGTGGTCCGTTTTAGGCATTATCTCACTGCGCAAATGCTATAAAATTGAAAAAAAGGAAACAACTTTGTTAGACCAAATCTGGGTGAAAACCGTATTCAGAAATGATGATAGCTTCATGATACTAATAATTGTGCAATCCTTAGGTAGTAGGTAGATAAAAACACTGTTAACTGATGCATTCTCCAATGTGGTCCATTTTATGCATTATCTCCCTGCGCAAAAGCCTTGAAATTGAGGAAAAGGAAACAACTTTGTTGGACTAAATCTCATTGAAAAAAGTATTCAGGAATGATGATAGCTTCATAATACTAATAATTGTGCAATCCTTAGGAAGTAGGTAGAGAAAACCCTGTCAACCAGTGCATGTGGTCCGTTTCAGGCATTATCTCACTGCGCAAAAGCCTTGATATTGAGGAAAAGGAAACAACTTTGTTGGATCAAATCTCATTGAAAAAAGTATTCAGGAATGATGATAGCTTCATAATACTCATAATTGTGCATTCCTTAGGTAGTAGGTAGAGAAAACGCTGTCAACCAATGCATGTGGTCCGTTTCAGGCATTATCTCACTGCGCAAAAGCCTTGAAATTGAGGAAAAGGAAACAACTTTGTTGGACAAAATCTGGGTGAAAATGGTATTTAGAAATGATGATAGCTTTATAATACTAATAATTGTGCAATCCTTAGGTAGTAGGTAGATAAAATACTGATCTAATGCATTCTCCCATGTGTTCCGTTTTAGGCATTATCTCACTGCGCAAATGCTATAAAATTGAAAAAAAGGAAACAACTTTGTTAGACCAAATCTGGGTGAAAACCGTATTCAGAAATGATGATAGCTTCATAATACTCATAATTGTGCATTCCTTAGGTAGTAGGTAGATAAACACGCTGTTAACTAATGCATTCTCCAATGTGGTCCGTTTTAGGCATTATCTCACTGCGCTAATGCTATAAAATTGAAAAAAAAGGAAACAACTTTGTTAGACGAAATCTGGCTGAAAACCGTATTCAGAATTGATGATAGCTTCATGATACTATTAATTGTATAATCCTTAGGTAGTAGGCAGATAAACACACTGGTAACTAATGCATTCTCCCATGTGGTCCGTTTTAGGCATTATCTCACTGCGCAAATGCTATAAAATTGAAAAAAAGGAAACAACTTTCTTTAGACCAAATCTGGGTGAAAACCGTATTCAGAAATGATGATAGCGTCATAATACTAATAATTTTAGGCATTATCTCACTGCGCAAAAGCCTTGACATTGAGGAAAAGGAAACAACTTTGTTGGACAAAATCTGGATGAAATTGTTATTCAGGAATGATGTTAGGTTCATACCACTAATAATTGTATAATCCTTAGGTAGTAGGTAGATAAACACACTGTTAACTAATGCATTCTCCGATGTGGTCCGTTTTAGGCATTATCTCACTGCGCAAATGCTATAAAATTGAAAAAAAAGGAAACAACTTTGTTAGAACAAATCTGGGTGAAAACCGTATTCAGAAATGATGATAGCGTCATAATACTAATAATTTTAGGCATTATCTCACTGCGCAAAAGCGTTGACATTGAGGAAAAGGAAACAACTTTGTTGGACAAATCTCATCGAAAAACGTATTCAGGAACGATGATGGCTTCATAATACTCATAATTGTGCAATCCTTAGGTAGTAGGTAGAGAAAACCCTGTCAACCAGTGCATGTGGTCCGTTTCAGGCATTATCTCAAAGCGCAAAAGCCTTGACATTGAGGAAAAGGAAACAACTTTGTTGGACCAATTCTGATTGAAAAAGTATTCAGGAATGATAATAGCTTCATAAAACTAATAATTGTGCAATCTTTAGGTAGTAGGTAGATAAAAACACTGTTAACTGATGCATTCTCCAATGTGGTCCGTTTCAGGCATTATCTCACTGCGCAAAAGCCTTGAAATTGAGGAAAAGGAAACAACTTTGTTGGACCAAATCTGATTGAAAAAAGTATTCAGGAATGATAGCTTCATAATACTAATAATTGTGCAATCCTTAGGTAGTAGGTAGATAAAAACACTGTTAACTGATGCATTCTCCAATGTGGTCCGTTTCAGGCATTATCTCACTGCGCAAAAGCCTTGAAATTAAGGAAAAGGAAACAACTTTGTTGGACAGATCTGGGTGAAAATGGTATTTAGAAATGATGATAGCTTTATAATAGTAATAATTGTGCAATCCTTAGGTAGTAGGTAGATAAAACACTGTTAACTAATGCATTCTCCCATGTGGTCCGTTTTAGGCATTATCTCACTGCGCAAATGCTATAAAATTGAGGAAAAGGAAACAACTTTGTTGGACCAAATCTCATCGAAAAAAGTATTCAGGAATGATGATAGCTTCATAATACTAATAATTGTGCAATCCTTAGGTAGTAGGTAGATAAAAACACTGTTAACTGATGCATTCTCCAATGTGGTCCGTTTCAGGCATTATCTCACTGCGCAAAAGCCTTGAAATTGAGGAAAAGGAAACAACTTTGTTGGCCAAATCTGAGTGAAAAAAGTATTCAGAAATGATGATAGCTTCATAACACTAATAATTGTGCAATCCTTAGGTAGTAGGTAGAGAAAACACTGTCAACCAATGCATGTGGTCCGTTTTAGGCATTATCTCACTGCGCAAATGCTATAAAATTGAAAAAAGGAAACAACATTGTTAGACCAAATCTGGGTGAAAACCGTATTCAGAAATGATGATAGCTTCATAATACTAATAATTGTGCAATCCTTAGGTAGTAGGTAGATAAAAACACTGTCAACCAATGCATGTGGTCCGTTTTAGGCATTATCTCACTGCGCAAAAGCCTTGACATTGAGGAAAAGAAAAAAACTTTGTTGGACAAAATCTGGGTGAAATTGTTATTCAGGAATGATGTTAGGTTCATACCACTAATAATTGTGCAATCCTTAGGTAGTAGGTAGATAAAAACACTGTTAACTGATGCATTCTCCAATGTTGTCCATTTTATGCATTATCTCCCTGCGCAAAAGCCTTGAAATTGAGGAAAAGGAAACAACTTTGTTGGACTAAATCTCATTGAAAAAAGTATTCAGGAATGATGATAGCTTCATAATACTAATAATTGTGCAATCCTAAGGTAGTAAGAAGAGAAAACACTGTCAACCAATGCATGTGGTCCGTTTTAGGCATTATCTCACTGCGCAAAAGCCTTGACATTGAGAAAAAGGAAAAAACTTTGTTGGACCAAATCTCATTGAAAAAAGTATTCAGGAATGATGATAGTTTTATAATACTAATAATTGTGCAATCCTTAGGTAGTAGGTAGAGAAAACACTGTCAACCAGTGCATGTGGTGCGTTTCAGGCATTATCACACTGCGCAAAAGCCTTGACATTAAGGAAAAGGAAACAACTTTGTTGGCCAAATCTGAGTGAAAAAAGTATTCAGAAATTATGATAGCCTCATAACAATAATAATTGTGCAATCCTTAGGTAGTAGGTAGAGAAAACACTGTCAACCAATGCATGTGGTCTGTTTTAGGCATTATCTCACTGCGCAAAAGCCTTGAAGTTGAGGAAAAGGAAACAACTTTGTTGGACAAAATCTAGGTTAAAATGGTATTTAGAAATGATAATAGCTTCATAATACTAATAATTGTGCAATCCTTAGGTAGTAGGTAGATAAAATACTGTTAACTAATGCATTCTCCCATGTGGTCCGTTTTAGGCATTATCTCACTGCGCAAAAGCCTTGACATTGAGGAAAAGGAAACAACTTTGTTGGACAAAATCTGGGTGAAATTCGTATTCAGAAATGATGATAGCTTCATAATACTAATAATTGTGCAATCCTTGAGCAGTAGGTAGATAAAAACACTGTTAACTAATGCATTCTCCAATGTGGTCCGTTTTATGCGTTATCTCACTCCGCAATAGCCTTGAAATTGAGGAAAAGGAAACAACTTTGTTGGACCAAATCTCATTGAAAAAAGTATTCAGGAATGATGATAGCTTCATAATACTCATAATTGTGCATTCCTTAGGTAGTAGGTAGAGAAAACACTGTCAATCAATGCATGTGGTCCGTTTCAGGCATTATCGCACTGCGCAAAAGCCTTGAAATTGAGGAAAAGGAAACAACTTTGTTGGCTAAATCTGAGTGAAAAAAGTATTCAGAAATGATGATAGCCTCATAACACTAATAATTGTGCAATCCTTAGGTAGTAGGTAGATAAAAACACTGTTAACTGATGCATTCTCCAATGTGGTCCGTTTTAGGCATTATCTCACTGCGCAAATGCTATAAAATTGAAAAAAAAAGGAAACAACTTTGTTAGACCAAATCTGGGTGAAAACCGTATTCAGAAATGATGATAGCTTCACAATACTAATAATTGTGCAATCCTTAGGTAGTAGGTAGATAAAAACACTGTCAACCAATGCATGTGGTCCGTTTTAGGCATTATCTCACTGCGCAAAAGCCTTGACATTGAGGAAAAGGAAAAAACTTTGTTGGACAAAATCTGGGTGAAATTCTTATTCAGGAATGATGTTAGGTTCATACCACTAATAATTGTATAATCCTTAGGTAGTAGGTAGATAAACACACTGTTAACTAATGCATTCTCCCATGTGGTCCATTTTAGGCATTATCTCACTGCACAAAAGCCTTGAAATCGAGGAAAAGGAAAAAACTTTGTTGGACCAAATCTCATTTAAAAAAGTATTCAGGAATGATGATAGCTTCATAATACTAATAATTGTGCAATCCTTAGGTAGTAGGTAGAGAAAACACTGTCAACCAATGCATGTGGTCCGTTTCAGGCATTATCTCACTGCGCAAAAGCCTTGAAATTGAGGAAAAGGAAACAACTTTGTTGGACCAAATCTGAGTGAAATTGTTATTCAGGAATGATGTTAGGTTCATAACACTAATAATTGTATAATCCTTAGGTAGTAGGAAGAAACACACTGTTAACTAATGCATTCTCCAATGTGGTCCGTTTCAGGCATTATCTCACTGCGCAAAAGCCTTGAAAGTGAGGAAAATGAAACAACTTTGTTGGACCAAATCTGATTGAAAAAAGTATTCAGGAATGATGATAGCTTCATAACACTAATAATTGTGCAATCCTTAGGTAGTAGGTAGATAAAAACACTGTTAACTGATGCATTCTCCAATGTGGTCCGTTTTAGGCATTATCTCACTGCGCAAATGCTATAAAATTAAAAAAAAGGAAACAACTCTGTTGGACCAAATCTCATTGAAAAAAGTATTCAGGAATGATGATAGCTTCATAATACTCATAATTGTGCATTCCTTAGGTAGTAGGTAGAGAAAACACTGTCAACCAATGCATGTGGTCCGTTTCAGGCATTATCTCACTGCGCAAAAGCCTTGAAATTGAGAAAAAGGAAACAACTTTGTTAGACCAAATCTGGGTGAAAACCGTATTCAGAAATGATGATAGCTTCACAACACTAATATTATTAGGTAGTAGGTAGATAAAATACTGTTAATTAATGCATTCTCCCATGTGGTCCGTTTTAGGCATTATCTCCCTGCGCAAAAGAAAAGGAAACAACTTTGTTGGACCAAATCTCATTGAAAAAAGTATTCAGGAATGATGATAGCTTCATAATACTAATAATTGTGCAATCCTTAGGTAGTAGGTAGATAAAAACACTGTTAACTGATGCATTCTCCAATGTGGTCCGTTTTAGGCATTATCTCACTGCGCAAAAGCCTTGACATTGAGGAAAAGGAAACAACTTTGTTGGACCAAATCTGATTGAAAAAAGTATTCAGGAATGATGATAGCTTCGTAATACAAATAATTGTGCATTCCTTAGGTAGTAGGTAGAGAAAACACTGTCAACCAATGCATGTGGTCCGTTTCAGGGATTATCTCACTGCGCAAAAGCCTTGAAAGTGAGGAAAATGAAACAACTTTGTTGGACCAAATCTGATTGAAAAAAGTATTCAGGAATGATGATAGCTTCATAATACTAATAATTGTGCAATCCTTAGGTAGTAGGTAGATAAAAACACTGTTAACTGATGCATTCTCCAATGTGGTCCGCTTTAGGCATTATCTCACTGCGCAAATGCTATAAAATTGAAAAAAAAAGGAAACAACTTTGTTAGACCAAATCTGGGTGAAAACCGTATTCAGAAATGATGATAGCTTCACAATACTAATAATTGTGCAATCCTTAGGTAGTAGGTAGATAAAAACACTGTCAACCAATGCATGTGGTCCGTTTTAGGCATTATCTCACTGCGCAAAAGCCTTGACATTGAGGAAAAGGAAAAAACTTTGTTGGACAAAATCTGGGTGAAATTGTTATTCAGGAATGATGTTAGGTACATACCACTAATAATTGTGCAATCCTTAGGTAGTAGGTAGATAAAAACACTGTTAACTGATGCATTCTCCAATGTTGTCCATTTTAGGCATTATCTCACTGCGCAAAAGCCTTGACATTGAGGAAAAGGAAACAACTTTGTTGGACCAAATCTCATTGAAAAAAGTATTCAGGAATGATGATAGCTTTATAATACTAATGATTGTGCAATCCTTAGGTAGTAGGTAGAGAAAACACTGTCAACCAATGCATGTGGTGCGTTTTAGGCATTATCACACTGCGCAAAAGCCTTGACATTAAGGAAAAGGAAACAACTTTGTTGGCCAAATCTGAGTGAAAAAAGTATTCAGAAATTATGATAGCCTCATAACAATAATAATTGTGCAATCCTTAGGTAGTAGGTAGAGAAAACACTGTCAACCAATGCATGTGGTCTGTTTTAGGCATTATCTCACTGCGCAAAAGCCTTGAAATTGAGGAAAAGGAAACAACTTTGTTGGCCAAATCTGAGTGAAAAAAGTATTCAGAAATGATGATAGCTTTATAATACTAATAATTGTGCAATCCTTAGGTAGTAGGTAGAGAAAACACTTGCAACCAATGCATGTGGTCCGTTTCAGGCATTATCTCACTGCGCAAAAGCCTTGACATTGAGGAAAAGGAAACAACTTTGTTGGACAAATCTGAGTGAAAAAAGTATTCAGAAATGATGATAGCCTCATAACACTAATAATTGTATAATCCTTAGGTAGTAGGTAGATAAACACACTGTTAACTAATGCATTCTCCAATGTGGTCCGTTTTATGCGTTATCTCACTCCGCAAAAGCCTTGAAATTGAGGAAAAGGAAAGAACTTTGTTGGACCAAATCTCATTGAAAAAAGTATTCAGGAATGATGATAGCTTCATAACACTAATAATTGTGCAATCCTTAGGTAGTAGGTAGATAAAAACACTGTCAACCAATGCATGTGGTCCGTTTTAGGCATTATCTCACTGCGCAAAAGCCTTGACATTGAGGAAAAGGAAACAACTTTGTTGGACCAAATCTGATTGAAAAAAGTATTCAGGAATGATGATAGCTTCATAATACTAATAATTGTGCAATCCTTAGGTAGTAGGTAGATAAAAACACTGTCAACCAATGCATGTGGTCCGTTTTAGGCATTATCTCACTGCGCAAAAGCCTTGACATTGAGGAAAAGGAAACAACTTTGTTGGACCAAATCTGATTGAAAAAAGTATTCAGGAATGATGATAGCTTCATAATACTAATAATTGTGCAATCCTTAGGTAGTAGGTAGATAAAAACACTGTTAACTAATGCATTCTCCCATGTGGTCCGTTTTAGGCATTATCTCACTGCGCAAATGCTATAAAATTGAGGAAAAGGAAACAACTTTGTTGGACCAAATCTCATCGAAAAAAGTATTCAGGAATGATGATAGCTTCATAATACTAATAATTGTGCAATCCTTAGGTAGTAGGTAGATAAAAACACTGTTAACTGATGCATTCTCCAATGTGGTCCGTTTCAGGCATTATCTCACTGCGCAAAAGCCTTGAAATTGAGGAAAAGGAAACAACTTTGTTGGCCAAATCTGAGTGAAAAAAGTATTCAGAAATGATGATAGCTTCATAACACTAATAATTGTGCAATCCTTAGGTAGTAGGTAGAGAAAACACTGTCAACCAATGCATGTGGTCCGTTTTAGGCATTATCTCACTGCGCAAATGCTATAAAATTGAAAAAAGGAAACAACATTGTTAGACCAAATCTGGGTGAAAACCGTATTCAGAAATGATGATAGCTTCATAATACTAATAATTGTGCAATCCTTAGGTAGTAGGTAGATAAAAACACTGTCAACCAATGCATGTGGTCCGTTTTAGGCATTATCTCACTGCGCAAAAGCCTTGACATTGAGGAAAAGAAAAAAACTTTGTTGGACAAAATCTGGGTGAAATTGTTATTCAGGAATGATGTTAGGTTCATACCACTAATAATTGTGCAATCCTTAGGTAGTAGGTAGATAAAAACACTGTTAACTGATGCATTCTCCAATGTTGTCCATTTTATGCATTATCTCCCTGCGCAAAAGCCTTGAAATTGAGGAAAAGGAAACAACTTTGTTGGACTAAATCTCATTGAAAAAAGTATTCAGGAATGATGATAGCTTCATAATACTAATAATTGTGCAATCCTAAGGTAGTAAGAAGAGAAAACACTGTCAACCAATGCATGTGGTCCGTTTTAGGCATTATCTCACTGCGCAAAAGCCTTGACATTGAGAAAAAGGAAAAAACTTTGTTGGACCAAATCTCATTGAAAAAAGTATTCAGGAATGATGATAGTTTTATAATACTAATAATTGTGCAATCCTTAGGTAGTAGGTAGAGAAAACACTGTCAACCAGTGCATGTGGTGCGTTTCAGGCATTATCACACTGCGCAAAAGCCTTGACATTAAGGAAAAGGAAACAACTTTGTTGGCCAAATCTGAGTGAAAAAAGTATTCAGAAATTATGATAGCCTCATAACAATAATAATTGTGCAATCCTTAGGTAGTAGGTAGAGAAAACACTGTCAACCAATGCATGTGGTCTGTTTTAGGCATTATCTCACTGCGCAAAAGCCTTGAAGTTGAGGAAAAGGAAACAACTTTGTTGGACAAAATCTAGGTTAAAATGGTATTTAGAAATGATAATAGCTTCATAATACTAATAATTGTGCAATCCTTAGGTAGTAGGTAGATAAAATACTGTTAACTAATGCATTCTCCCATGTGGTCCGTTTTAGGCATTATCTCACTGCGCAAAAGCCTTGACATTGAGGAAAAGGAAACAACTTTGTTGGACAAAATCTGGGTGAAATTCGTATTCAGAAATGATGATAGCTTCATAATACTAATAATTGTGCAATCCTTGAGCAGTAGGTAGATAAAAACACTGTTAACTAATGCATTCTCCAATGTGGTCCGTTTTATGCGTTATCTCACTCCGCAATAGCCTTGAAATTGAGGAAAAGGAAACAACTTTGTTGGACCAAATCTCATTGAAAAAAGTATTCAGGAATGATGATAGCTTCATAATACTCATAATTGTGCATTCCTTAGGTAGTAGGTAGAGAAAACACTGTCAACCAATGCATGTGGTCCGTTTCAGGCATTATCTCACTGCGCAAAAGCCTTGAAATTGAGGAAAAGGAAACAACTTTGTTGGCTAAATCTGAGTGAAAAAAGTATTCAGAAATGATGATAGCCTCATAACACTAATAATTGTGCAATCCTTAGGTAGTAGGTAGAGAAAACACTGTCAACCAATGCATGTGGTCCGTTTTAGGCATTATCTTACTGCGCAAAAGCCTTGACATTGAGGAAAAGGAAACATCTTTGTCGGACAAAATCTGGGTGAAATTGTTATTCAGGAATGATGTTAGGTTCATACCACTAATAATTGTATAATCCTTAGGTAGTAGGTAGATAAACACACTTTTAACTAATGCATTCTCCAATGTGGTCCGTTTCAGGCATTATCTCACTGCGCAAAAGCCTTGAAATTGAGGAAAAGGAAACAACTTTGTTGGCCAAATCTGAGTGAAAAAAGTATTCAGAAATGATGATAGCTTTATAATAGTAATAATTGTGCAATCCTTAGGTAGTAGGTAGATAAAATACTGTTAACTAATGCATTCTCCCATGTGGTCCGTTTTAGGCATTATCTCACTGCGTAAAAAGCCTTGAAATTGAGGAAAAGGAAACAACTTTGTTGGCCAAATCTGAGTGAAAAAAGTATTCAGAAATGATGATAGCTTCATAATACTAATAATTGTGCAATCCTTAGGTAGTAGGTAGATAAAAACACTGTTAACTAATGCATTCTCCAATGTGGTCCGTTTTATGCATTATCTCCCTGCGCAAAAGCCTTGAAATTAAGGACAAGGAAACAACTTTGTTGGACCAAATCTGGGTGAAAATGGTATTTAGAAATGATGATAGCTTTATAATACTAATAATTGTGCAATCCTTAGGTAGTAGGTAGAGAAAACACGTGCAACCAATGCATGTGGTCCGTTTCAGGCATTATCTCACTGCGCAAAAGCCTTGAAATTGAGGAAAAGGAAACAACTTTGTTGGCCAAATCTGAGTGACATTGTTATTCAGAAATGATGTTAGGTTCATACCACTAATACTTGTATAATCCTTAGGTAGTAGGTAGATAAACACACTGTTAACTAATTCATTCTCCAATGTGGTCCGTTTCAGGCATTATCTCACTGCGCAAAAGCCTTGAAATTGAGGAAAAGGAAACAACTTTGTTGGACCAAATCTCATTGAAAAAAGTATTCAGGAATGATGATAGCTTTATAATACTCATAATTGTGCATTCCTTAGGTAGTAGGTAGAGAAAACACTGTCAACCAATGCATGTAGTCCGTTTTAGGCATCATCTCACTGCGCAAATGCTATAAAATTGAAAAAAAAAGGAAACAACTTTGTTAGACCAAATCTGGGTGAAAACCGTATTCAGAAATGATGATAGCTTCATAATACTAATAATTGTGAAATCCTTAGGTAGTAGGTAGATAAAAACACTGTTAACTGTTGCATTCTTCAATGTGGTCCGTTTTATGCATTATCTCCCTGCGCAAAAGAAAAGAAAAAACAACTTTGTTGGACCAAATATCATTGAAAAAAGTATTCAGGAATGGTGATAGCTTCATAATGCTAATAATTGTGCAATCCTTAAGTAGTAGGTAGAGAAAACACTGTCAACCAATGCAAGTGGTCCCTTTTAGGCATTATCTCACTGCGCAAAAGCCTTGAAATTGAGAAAAAGGAAACAACTTTGTTGGACAAAATCTGGGTCAACATGGTATTTAGAAATGATGATAGCTTTATAATACTAATAATTGTGCAATCCTTAGGTAGTAGGCAGAGAAAACACTTGCAACCAATGCATGTGGTCCGTTTCAGGCATTATCTCACTGCGCAAAAGCCTTGAAATTGAGGAAAAGGAAACAACTTTGTTGGCCAAATCTGAGTGAAAAAAGTATTCAGAAATGATGATAGCTTTATAATACTAATAATTGTGCAATCCTTAGGTAGTAGGTAGAGAAAACACTTGCAACCAATGCATGTGGTCCGTTTCAGGCATTATCTCACTGCGCAAAAGCCTTGACATTGAGGAAAAGGAAACAACTTTGTTGGACAAATCTGAGTGAAAAAGAGTATTCAGAAATGATGATAGCCTCATAACACTAATAATTGTATAATCCTTAGGTAGTAGGTAGATAAACACACTGTTAACTAATGCATTCTCCAATGTGGTCCGTTTTATGCGTTATCTCACTCCGCAAAAGCCTTGAAATTGAGGAAAAGGAAAGAACTTTGTTGGACCAAATCTCATTGAAAAAAGTATTCAGGAATGATGATAGCTTCATAACACTAATAATTGTGCAATCCTTAGGTAGTAGGTAGATAAAAACACTGTCAACCAATGCATGTGGTCCGTTTTAGGCATTATCTCACTGCGCAAAAGCCTTGACATTGAGGAAAAGGAAACAACTTTGTTGGACCAAATCTGATTGAAAAAAGTATTCAGGAATGATGATATTTTCGTAATACAAATAATTGTGCATTCCTTAGGTAGTAGGTAGAGAAAACACTGTCAACCAATGCATGTGGTCCGTTTCAGGGATTATCTCACTGCGCAAAAGCCTTGAAAGTGAGGAAAATGAAACAACTTTGTTGGACCAAATCTGATTGAAAAAAGTATTCAGGAATGATGATAGCTTCATAATACTAATAATTGTGCAATCCTTAGGTAGTACGTAGATAAAAACACTGTTAACTGATGCATTCTCCAATGTGGTCCGTTTTAGGCATTATCTCACTGCGCAAATGCTATAAAATTGAAAAAAAAAGGAAACAACTTTGTTAGACCAAATCTGGGTGAAAACCGTATTCAGAAATGATGATAGCTTCACAATACTAATAATTGTGCAATCCTTAGGTAGTAGGTAGATAAAAACACTGTCAACCAATGCATGTGGTCCGTTTTAGGCATTATCTCACTGCGCAAAAGCCTTGACATTGAGGAAAAGGAAAAAACTTTGTTGGACAAAATCTGGGTGAAATTCTTATTCAGGAATGATGTTAGGTTCATACCACTAATAATTGTATAATCCTTAGGTAGTAGGTAGATAAACACACTGTTAACTAATGCATTCTCCCATGTGGTCCATTTTAGGCATTATCTCACTGCACAAAAGCCTTGAAATCGAGGAAAAGGAAAAAACTTTGTTGGACCAAATCTCATTTAAAAAAGTATTCAGGAATGATGATAGCTTCATAATACTAATAATTGTGCAATCCTTAGGTAGTAGGTAGAGAAAACACTGTCAACCAATGCATGTGGTCCGTTTCAGGCATTATCTCACTGCGCAAAAGCCTTGAAATTGAGGAAAAGGAAACAACTTTGTTGGACCAAATCTGAGTGAAATTGTTATTCAGGAATGATGTTAGGTTCATAACACTAATAATTGTATAATCCTTAGGTAGTAGGAAGAAACACACTGTTAACTAATGCATTCTCCAATGTGGTCCGTTTCAGGCATTATCTCACTGCGCAAAAGCCTTGAAAGTGAGGAAAATGAAACAACTTTGTTGGACCAAATCTGATTGAAAAAAGTATTCAGGAATGATGATAGCTTCATAACACTAATAATTGTGCAATCCTTAGGTAGTAGGTAGATAAAAACACTGTTAACTGATGCATTCTCCAATGTGGTCCGTTTTAGGCATTATCTCACTGCGCAAATGCTATAAAATTAAAAAAAAGAAACAACTCTGTTGGACCAAATCTCATTGAAAAAAGTATTCAGGAATGATGATAGCTTCATAATACTCATAATTGTGCATTCCTTAGGTAGTAGGTAGAGAAAACACTGTCAACCAATGCATGTGGTCCGTTTCAGGCATTATCTCACTGCGCAAAAGCCTTGAAATTGAGAAAAAGGAAACAACTTTGTTAGACCAAATCTGGGTGAAAACCGTATTCAGAAATGATGATAGCTTCACAACACTAATATTATTAGGTAGTAGGTAGATAAAATACTGTTAATTAATGCATTCTCCCATGTGGTCCGTTTTAGGCATTATCTCCCTGCGCAAAAGAAAAGGAAACAACTTTGTTGGACCAAATCTCATTGAAAAAAGTATTCAGGAATGATGATAGCTTCATAATACTAATAATTGTGCAATCCTTAGGTAGTAGGTAGATAAAAACACTGTTAACTGATGCATTCTCCAATGTGGTCCGTTTTAGGCATTATCTCACTGCGCAAAAGCCTTGACATTGAGGAAAAGGAAACAACTTTGTTGGACCAAATCTGATTGAAAAAAGTATTCAGGAATGATGATAGCTTCGTAATACAAATAATTGTGCATTCCTTAGGTAGTAGGTAGAGAAAACACTGTCAACCAATGCATGTGGTCCGTTTCAGGGATTATCTCACTGCGCAAAAGCCTTGAAAGTGAGGAAAATGAAACAACTTTGTTGGACCAAATCTGATTGAAAAAAGTATTCAGGAATGATGATAGCTTCATAATACTAATAATTGTGCAATCCTTAGGTAGTAGGTAGATAAAAACACTGTTAACTGATGCATTCTCCAATGTGGTCCGTTTTAGGCATTATCTCACTGCGCAAATGCTATAAAATTGAAAAAAAAAGGAAACAACTTTGTTAGACCAAATCTGGGTGAAAACCGTATTCAGAAATGATGATAGCTTCACAATACTAATAATTGTGCAATCCTTAGGTAGTAGGTAGATAAAAACACTGTCAACCAATGCATGTGGTCCGTTTTAGGCATTATCTCACTGCGCAAAAGCCTTGACATTGAGGAAAAGGAAAAAACTTTGTTGGACAAAATCTGGGTGAAATTGTTATTCAGGAATGATGTTAGGTACATACCACTAATAATTGTGCAATCCTTAGGTAGTAGGTAGATAAAAACACTGTTAACTGATGCATTCTCCAATGTTGTCCATTTTAGGCATTATCTCACTGCGCAAAAGCCTTGACATTGAGGAAAAGGAAACAACTTTGTTGGACCAAATCTCATTGAAAAAAGTATTCAGGAATGATGATAGCTTTATAATACTAATGATTGTGCAATCCTTAGGTAGTAGGTAGAGAAAACACTGTCAACCAATGCATGTGGTGCGTTTTAGGCATTATCACACTGCGCAAAAGCCTTGACATTAAGGAAAAGGAAACAACTTTGTTGGCCAAATCTGAGTGAAAAAAGTATTCAGAAATTATGATAGCCTCATAACAATAATAATTGTGCAATCCTTAGGTAGTAGGTAGAGAAAACACTGTCAACCAATGCATGTGGTCTGTTTTAGGCATTATCTCACTGCGCAAAAGCCTTGAAATTGAGGAAAAGGAAACAACTTTGTTGGCCAAATCTGAGTGAAAAAAGTATTCAGAAATGATGATAGCTTTATAATACTAATAATTGTGCAATCCTTAGGTAGTAGGTAGAGAAAACACTTGCAACCAATGCATGTGGTCCGTTTCAGGCATTATCTCACTGCGCAAAAGCCTTGACATTGAGGAAAAGGAAACAACTTTGTTGGACAAATCTGAGTGAAAAAAGTATTCAGAAATGATGATAGCCTCATAACACTAATAATTGTATAATCCTTAGGTAGTAGGTAGATAAACACACTGTTAACTAATGCATTCTCCAATGTGGTCCGTTTTATGCGTTATCTCACTCCGCAAAAGCCTTGAAATTGAGGAAAAGGAAAGAACTTTGTTGGACCAAATCTCATTGAAAAAAGTATTCAGGAATGATGATAGCTTCATAACACTAATAATTGTGCAATCCTTAGGTAGTAGGTAGATAAAAACACTGTCAACCAATGCATGTGGTCCGTTTTAGGCATTATCTCACTGCGCAAAAGCCTTGACATTGAGGAAAAGGAAACAACTTTGTTGGACCAAATCTGATTGAAAAAAGTATTCAGGAATGATGATAGCTTCATAATACTAATAATTGTGCAATCCTTAGGTAGTAGGTAGATAAAAACACTGTTAACTGATGCATTCTCCAATGTGGTCCGTTTCAGGCATTATCTCACTGCGCAAAAGCCTTGAAATTGAGGAAAAGGAAACAACTTTGTTGGACAGATCTGGGTGAAAATGGTATTTAGAAATGATGATAGCTTTATAATAGTAATAATTGTGCAATCCTTAGGTAGTAGGTAGATAAAACACTGTTAACTAATGCATTCTCCCATGTGGTCCGTTTTAGGCATTATCTCACTGCGCAAATGCTATAAAATTGAAAAAAAAAGGAAACAACTTTGTTAGACCAAATCTGGGTGAAAACCGTATTCAGAAATGATGATAGCTTCACAATACTAATAATTGTGCAATCCTTAGGTAGTAGGTAGATAAAAACACTGTCAACCAATGCATGTGGTCCGTTTTAGGCATTATCTCACTGCGCAAAAGCCTTGACATTGAGGAAAAGGAAAAAACTTTGTTGGACAAAATCTGGGTGAAATTGTTATTCAGGAATGATGTTAGGTACATACCACTAATAATTGTGCAATCCTTAGGTAGTAGGTAGATAAAAACACTGTTAACTGATGCATTCTCCAATGTTGTCCATTTTAGGCATTATCTCACTGCGCAAAAGCCTTGACATTGAGGAAAAGGAAACAACTTTGTTGGACCAAATCTCATTGAAAAAAGTATTCAGGAATGATGATAGCTTTATAATACTAATGATTGTGCAATCCTTAGGTAGTAGGTAGAGAAAACACTGTCAACCAATGCATGTGGTGCGTTTTAGGCATTATCACACTGCGCAAAAGCCTTGACATTAAGGAAAAGGAAACAACTTTGTTGGCCAAATCTGAGTGAAAAAAGTATTCAGAAATTATGATAGCCTCATAACAATAATAATTGTGCAATCCTTAGGTAGTAGGTAGAGAAAACACTGTCAACCAATGCATGTGGTCTGTTTTAGGCATTATCTCACTGCGCAAAAGCCTTGAAATTGAGGAAAAGGAAACAACTTTGTTGGCCAAATCTGAGTGAAAAAAGTATTCAGAAATGATGATAGCTTTATAATACTAATAATTGTGCAATCCTTAGGTAGTAGGTAGAGAAAACACTTGCAACCAATGCATGTGGTCCGTTTCAGGCATTATCTCACTGCGCAAAAGCCTTGACATTGAGGAAAAGGAAACAACTTTGTTGGACAAATCTGAGTGAAAAAAGTATTCAGAAATGATGATAGCTTTATAATACTAATAATTGTGCAATCCTTAGGTAGTAGGTAGAGAAAACACTTGCAACCAATGCATGTGGTCCGTTTCAGGCATTATCTCACTGCGCAAAAGCCTTGACATTGAGGAAAAGGAAACAACTTTGTTGGACAAATCTGAGTGAAAAAAGTATTCAGAAATGATGATAGCCTCATAACACTAATAATTGTATAATCCTTAGGTAGTAGGTAGATAAACACACTGTTAACTAATGCATTCTCCAATGTGGTCCGTTTTATGCGTTATCTCACTCCGCAAAAGCCTTGAAATTGAGGAAAAGGAAAGAACTTTGTTGGACCAAATCTCATTGAAAAAAGTATTCAGGAATGATGATAGCTTCATAACACTAATAATTGTGCAATCCTTAGGTAGTAGGTAGATAAAAACACTGTCAACCAATGCATGTGGTCCGTTTTAGGCATTATCTCACTGCGCAAAAGCCTTGACATTGAGGAAAAGGAAACAACTTTGTTGGACCAAATCTGATTGAAAAAAGTATTCAGGAATGATGATAGCTTCATAATACTAATAATTGTGCAATCCTTAGGTAGTAGGTAGATAAAAACACTGTTAACTGATGCATTCTCCAATGTGGTCCGTTTCAGGCATTATCTCACTGCGCAAAAGCCTTGAAATTGAGGAAAAGGAAACAACTTTGTTGGACAGATCTGGGTGAAAATGGTATTTAGAAATGATGATAGCTTTATAATAGTAATAATTGTGCAATCCTTAGGTAGTAGGTAGATAAAACACTGTTAACTAATGCATTCTCCCATGTGGTCCGTTTTAGGCATTATCTCACTGCGCAAATGCTATAAAATTGAAAAAAAGGAAACAACTTTGTTAGACCAAATCTGGGTGAAAACCGTATTCAGAAATGATGATAGCTTCACAATACTAATAATTGTGCAATCCTTAGGTAGTAGGTAGAGAAAACACTGTCAACCAATGCATGTGGTGCGTTTCAGTTATTATCTCACTGCGCAAAAGCCTTGAAATTGAGGAAAAGGAAACAACTTTGTTGGACAGATCTGGGCGAAAATGGTATTTAGAAATGATGATAGCTTTATAATAGTAATAATTGTGCAATCCTTAGGTAGTAGGTAGATAAAACACTGTTAACTGATGCATTCTCCAATGTGGTCCGTTTCAGGCATTATCTCACTGCGCAAAAGCCTTGAAATTGAGGAAAAGGAAACAACTTTGTTGGACCAAATCTGGGTGAAAACCGTATTCAGAAATGATGATAGCTTCACAATACTAATAATTGTGCAATCCTTAGGTAGTGGGTAGATAAACACACTGTTAACTAATGCATTCTCCAATGTGGTCCGTTTTATGCATTATCTCACTGCGCAAAAGCCTTGATATTGAGGAAAAGGAAACAACTTTGTTGGACCAAATCTCATCGAAAAAAGTATTCAGGAATGATGATAGCTTCATAATACTAATAATTGTGCAATCCTTAGGTAGTAGGTAGAGAAAACACTGTCAACCAATGCATGTGGTGCGTTTCAGGCATTATCTCACTGCGCAAAAGCCTTGAAATTGAGGAAAAGGAAACAACTTTGTTGGACCAAATCTCATTGAAAAAAGTATTCAGGAATGATGATAGCTTCATAACACTAATAATTGTGCAATCCTTAGGTAGTAGGTAGATAAAAACACTGTCAACCAATGCATGTGGTCCGTTTTAGGCATTATCTCACTGCGCAAAAGCCTTGACATTGAGGAAAAGGAAACAACTTTGTTGGACCAAATCTGATTGAAAAAAGTATTCAGGAATGATGATAGCTTCATAATACTAATAATTGTGCAATCCTTAGGTAGTAGGTAGATAAAAACACTGTTAACTGATGCATTCTCCAATGTGGTCCGTTTCAGGCATTATCTCACTGCGCAAAAGCCTTGAAATTGAGGAAAAGGAAACAACTTTGTTGGACAGATCTGGGTGAAAATGGTATTTAGAAATGATGATAGCTTTATAATAGTAATAATTGTGCAATCCTTAGGTAGTAGGTAGATAAAACACTGTTAACTAATGCATTCTCCCATGTGGTCCGTTTTAGGCATTATCTCACTGCGCAAATGCTATAAAATTGAAAAAAAAAGGAAACAACTTTGTTAGACCAAATCTGGGTGAAAACCGTATTCAGAAATGATGATAGCTTCACAATACTAATAATTGTGCAATCCTTAGGTAGTAGGTAGATAAAAACACTGTCAACCAATGCATGTGGTCCGTTTTAGGCATTATCTCACTGCGCAAAAGCCTTGACATTGAGGAAAAGGAAACAACTTTGTTGGACCAAATCTCATTGAAAAAAGTATTCAGGAATGATGATAGCTTTATAATACTAATGATTGTGCAATCCTTAGGTAGTAGGTAGAGAAAACACTGTCAACCAATGCATGTGGTGCGTTTTAGGCATTATCACACTGCGCAAAAGCCTTGACATTAAGGAAAAGGAAACAACTTTGTTGGCCAAATCTGAGTGAAAAAAGTATTCAGAAATTATGATAGCCTCATAACAATAATAATTGTGCAATCCTTAGGTAGTAGGTAGAGAAAACACTGTCAACCAATGCATGTGGTCTGTTTTAGGCATTATCTCACTGCGCAAAAGCCTTGAAATTGAGGAAAAGGAAACAACTTTGTTGGCCAAATCTGAGTGAAAAAAGTATTCAGAAATGATGATAGCTTTATAATACTAATAATTGTGCAATCCTTAGGTAGTAGGTAGAGAAAACACTTGCAACCAATGCATGTGGTCCGTTTCAGGCATTATCTCACTGCGCAAAAGCCTTGACATTGAGGAAAAGGAAACAACTTTGTTGGACAAATCTGAGTGAAAAAAGTATTCAGAAATGATGATAGCTTTATAATACTAATAATTGTGCAATCCTTAGGTAGTAGGTAGAGAAAACACTTGCAACCAATGCATGTGGTCCGTTTCAGGCATTATCTCACTGCGCAAAAGCCTTGACATTGAGGAAAAGGAAACAACTTTGTTGGACAAATCTGAGTGAAAAAAGTATTCAGAAATGATGATAGCCTCATAACACTAATAATTGTATAATCCTTAGGTAGTAGGTAGATAAACACACTGTTAACTAATGCATTCTCCAATGTGGTCCGTTTTATGCGTTATCTCACTCCGCAAAAGCCTTGAAATTGAGGAAAAGGAAAGAACTTTGTTGGACCAAATCTCATTGAAAAAAGTATTCAGGAATGATGATAGCTTCATAACACTAATAATTGTGCAATCCTTAGGTAGTAGGTAGATAAAAACACTGTCAACCAATGCATGTGGTCCGTTTTAGGCATTATCTCACTGCGCAAAAGCCTTGACATTGAGGAAAAGGAAACAACTTTGTTGGACCAAATCTGATTGAAAAAAGTATTCAGGAATGATGATAGCTTCATAATACTAATAATTGTGCAATCCTTAGGTAGTAGGTAGATAAAAACACTGTTAACTGATGCATTCTCCAATGTGGTCCGTTTCAGGCATTATCTCACTGCGCAAAAGCCTTGAAATTGAGGAAAAGGAAACAACTTTGTTGGACAGATCTGGGTGAAAATGGTATTTAGAAATGATGATAGCTTTATAATAGTAATAATTGTGCAATCCTTAGGTAGTAGGTAGATAAAACACTGTTAACTAATGCATTCTCCCATGTGGTCCGTTTTAGGCATTATCTCACTGCGCAAATGCTATAAAATTGAAAAAAAGGAAACAACTTTGTTAGACCAAATCTGGGTGAAAACCGTATTCAGAAATGATGATAGCTTCACAATACTAATAATTGTGCAATCCTTAGGTAGTAGGTAGAGAAAACACTGTCAACCAATGCATGTGGTGCGTTTCAGTTATTATCTCACTGCGCAAAAGCCTTGAAATTGAGGAAAAGGAAACAACTTTGTTGGACAGATCTGGGCGAAAATGGTATTTAGAAATGATGATAGCTTTATAATAGTAATAATTGTGCAATCCTTAGGTAGTAGGTAGATAAAACACTGTTAACTGATGCATTCTCCAATGTGGTCCGTTTCAGGCATTATCTCACTGCGCAAAAGCCTTGAAATTGAGGAAAAGGAAACAACTTTGTTGGACCAAATCTGGGTGAAAACCGTATTCAGAAATGATGATAGCTTCACAATACTAATAATTGTGCAATCCTTAGGTAGTGGGTAGATAAACACACTGTTAACTAATGCATTCTCCAATGTGGTCCGTTTTATGCATTATCTCACTGCGCAAAAGCCTTGATATTGAGGAAAAGGAAACAACTTTGTTGGACCAAATCTCATCGAAAAAAGTATTCAGGAATGATGATAGCTTCATAATACTAATAATTGTGCAATCCTTAGGTAGTAGGTAGAGAAAACACTGTCAACCAATGCATGTGGTGCGTTTCAGGCATTATCTCACTGCGCAAAAGCCTTGAAATTGAGGAAAAGGAAACAACTTTGTTGGACCAAATCTGGGTGAAAACCGTATTCAGAAATGATGATAGCTTCACAATACTAATAATTGTGCAATCCTTAGGTAGTGGGTAGATAAACACACTGTTAACTAATGCATTCTCCAATGTGGTCCGTTTCAGGCATTATCTCACTGCGCAAAAGCCTTGAAATTGAGGAAAAGGAAACAACTTTGTTGGACCAAATCTGGGTGAAAACCGTATTCAGAAATGATGATAGCTTCACAATACTAATAATTGTGCAATCCTTAGGTAGTGGGTAGATAAACACACTGTTAACTAATGCATTCTCCAATGTGGTCCGTTTTATGCATTATCTCACTGCGCAAAAGCCTTGATATTGAGGAAAAGGAAACAACTTTGTTGGACCAAATCTCATCGAAAAAAGTATTCAGGAATGATGATAGCTTCATAATACTAATAATTGTGCAATCCTTAGGTAGTAGGTAGAGAAAACACTGTCAACCAATGCATGTGGTGCGTTTCAGGCATTATCTCACTGCGCAAAAGCCTTGAAATTGAGGAAAAGGAAACAACTTTGTTGGACAGATCTGGGCGAAAATGGTATTTAGAAATGATGATAGCTTTATAATAGTAATAATTGTGCAATCCTTAGGTAGTAGGTAGATAAAACACTGTTAACTGATGCATTCTCCAATGTGGTCCGTTTCAGGCATTATCTCACTGCGCAAAAGCCTTGAAATTGAGGAAAAGGAAACAACTTTATTGGACCAAATCTGAGTGAAATTGTTATTCAGGAATGATGTTAGGTTCATACCACTAATAATTGTATAATCCTTAGGTAGTAGGTAGATAAACACACTGTTAACTAATGCATTCTCCAATGTGGTCCGTTTCAGGCATTATCTCACTGCGCAAAAGCCTTGAAATTGAGGAAAAGGAAACAACTTTGTTGGACCAAATCTGATTGAAAAAAGTATTCAGGAATGATGTTAGCTTCATACCACTAAAAATTGTGCAATCCTTAGGTAGTAGGTATAGAAAACACTGCCAACCAACGCATGTGGTCCGTTTTAGGCATTATCTCACTGCACAAAAGCCTTGAAATTGAGGAAAAGGAAACAACTTTGTTGGACCAAATCTGATTGAAAAAAGTATTCAGGAATGATGATAGCTTCATAATACTAATAATTGTCTAATCCTTAGGTAGATAAAAAGAACTGTTAACTAATGCATTCTCCCATGTGGTCCATTTTAGGCATTATCTCACTGCGCAAATGCTTTTAAATTTCAACTGGGTGTATTCTTGTCCCGTGCGAGCTTCACAACTCACTCGATACAACCTGTCCCTGATCACTGAAAAATGCGGGTACGACCAATTGACCATCAATACGAATCACTTGGTCGAAGGCTGAGTGTAGAGTGTCGTCTTCCATCTTCCAAATCTTCCATGGAGCGAAACTCGGACCCTGTAGTCTCCCCCATTAGCGTGTTGAATCCCTCCCAGTCGGTACCTAAGATCATGGGGTGCGTCAGGTGGGAGCTAACTACGACCTCCATCCTATGCTTTTTCCCCCCGGCTATAAGTTCGACGGACACCACGGGATACTCGTGAATATCCCTATGCACACACCTTATCCACACCCGTCGTGCTCTCGCCAATGGCCCGAATCCACCATCGCCTGCCGTATACCCCCCTGGATGCTTACCGGAACGCGGTACGTCGCTCCCGGGCCCGGGGAGGGTGCTGGAGCGCCGGCAACCCGGAGCCCCGGCTCCGCTGCCCTCCGGGGGCACTCCCTCCGCAGGTGTCCGGGCCGCCTGCATCTCCAGCAGACCTGCCCTGGCGTCTGAGAAACTCCTTATGGGTTGGGAAGGGTGCCCGTGCTTTCTCCCACCGATCGGCAGCGGTTGGTCGTCTGCCGTCCCCGCTACTGTCCCCGCTGTCGTCGCCGCCGGGGTCGGTGTCGGCTCCCCGAGCCCGGAGAGGGCTGCTTCGCCGCCTGCTGCTGCTGCTGACGCCGCCGCCACCGGGGGGCCAGGATGGGCCGCTCCGTCGCCCGCTGTTGCTGCTGCGGCTGCTGCTGTCGCTCCTCCGCCTGCTGCTGCGGCTACTGCTGACGCCGCCACCGGGGGGCCGGGATGGGCCGCTCCGTCGCCCACTGTTGCTGCTGCGGCTGCTGCCGTCGTTCCACCGCCTGCTTCTGCGGCTGCTGCTGCGGCTGCTGCTGCTGCCGTGGGGTCGGGGTGGGCCGCTTTGCCATCAGGGGGTCCTCCTGGGCCCCCTGCGCGTCGCCGTCTCCCGCCGGGTCCGGAAACGTCTGCCCATCTGGTGTCGTGGACCTCGGCGGCGGCCGGGCGGTCACTGGCCACGGACGACTGGCTCCGGCTGCTGCTTTGCCGCGATCCAGCAGCTTCTCTATGAGGGCCGTCGCTGCTTGGAGCTCCGCCATCTCTCCATCCGCCTGTGCATCGCCAAGATCTCCTGGGCCGTGTCTTCCGCCCCGGGTCGCCCGCCGAGTTGGGTGCCACTGTAACGCATGTGGGTGTCAGGGGACCCGAAAGGAGGACGCTGAGGCGTAGTGGTACAGGGTAACAAGCTTTTTTTAAAGTTTAAGTCCGACATTTTTCTGCTTGAGGCTTCCGATTTCTGCGTCTCGGTCGCTCGCCTTCCAGCCTTTCTCGTCTCTGCCTAAATACTGGGAGAGAGCACATTGTTAATCCCCCCCCAGCTGGAGGTTAATTGCCTCTAGCTGGCACCGTGCCCCGAGCCGAACCCCCTCCCTCTCCGCTACAGAGGCGCTGAAACCACGCCGAGCCGCCACAAGCATATTTCTCATAATTTAGTGTGTATTGTAAATACACACTCACTCTCGTCACATGGTAGTGAAAGGAACATAGTAAGTAGGCGGTCTATGGCTATTTTAATCACGTTAAACCTCGGAAAAAGTTTTTCTTTTCTCAAATTCAAATGATGTTGAGTAATTAATGAATTAGTCATGACAAAAAGTCTGCTATGCTAGTGTAATATAATATAATGTTACCCAGCTTGTTTAATAGATTGTTGGATATGCCCCCACTACAACTAGCTAACGTTATTATTTGTGTCCACTTCAAAAATTGCTCTTCAGAAATGTTATGTTTATTGTCCCCCCCTACTGTTAGATCAGGGAGAGAGAGAGAGGCAGCCCACTTAGCGCACTTTTTTGGAGTTTTACCTGCCAACGCTCCCGTTTTTTACCCCTGTCACCCGGACACCTCCCGGTTTGTTATTTCTCCCGGGAAACGTTGCATATGTGGATTAATCATGATTCATCATGATTAATCCACATAAAACTCTGATTAATTTGATTACAATTTTTAATCATTTGACAGCCCTAGTTTTAAACAATTCCGATTTTTGACACAACCTCTCCGGCCTTTGAAAACTCCCTCTCACAGGGAACAGAAGATGCTGGCGTGCACAAAAACGCAAGAGCAAGTCTATATACATTTCGATACAGTAATTCATCCAGCTCTGTATTCTGGTGGCTGGTTAAAAGAGAATAAATTCAAATTTAGTTCTTGATAAGCAAACCTAATGTGTCTGAAATAGAGTTTAATTTAACCTCTAATAAGGTAAGCTAAATCTAAGTGTTCTCACACAGGGGAAATCCTCCTCCTCCTATCTTATCACCTATCCTTCTCTCCTAACTCTCCAAACTAGCTCTAACTTCTCCAAACTATCTCTCTCTCTCTAAACTCTCCAAACTATATAAACGCTATCTAAACTCTCGACTGACCGCAATTCTCCACTAACAACCCACATTTTGAATGGAGTCTGAGGGGTTTATATTGCTGCAAAACCTCCCGGCAAAATCTGAACCACTTCCCGAAGCAGTCACGTGGTACAGCCGGCAGCGAGGCTTCGGACGTCATCATTTTTGGCTCCTCCCTTAATGAAGCAAGCCTCGATACGCGATTCGAGGAAACGCCCCCTCCATTACTCAACCCACACTCCGAAGCGTCGGGACCTCTCGTAACATCACTAGTGTTTTGTGGTTTGTGAGTGGTTCTGGTGATTTTGGAGTATTGTGTATTGAATAATCATTGTTCTTTTCTTGTTTTGTTTTCAGGGGGATGAGGAGTAGTTTAGCCCTGCTCCGGAGTTTACATACCTGCACGTAGGGTAACTCTCTTGTCTAGAAACACTAGCTACACCTGGCTGTGCCGCATACTGTAACTTTGGGTAGTGCGCCTTGTTAGTGTGTCAGTTAGCTATTTGTGTGGGAGATAGGACTGGAAAGGGTGTTGGAGGCATTTTATTTATTTCTTTGCTTTGGTATCGCCAGACCTCCTCATTTCCCCTGTTTATGTTGGCTAAATAAAAACCTGTTTTTACATACCTTCTGTGTGTGTATTCTCACTCACCAACACACTTTTACTGGCCGCACGGCGTTCCTGGTGCAGTGGTGTGAATCCTACTCCCCTCCTGGGGAGTTGGAACGTAACAGCTAAGAACAGCAAACTGAGGCTACAATTCGCACAGGCTCACCAAAATTGGACAATAGAAGATTGGAAAAAGGTTGCCTGGTCTGATGAGTCTTGATTTATGCTGCAACATTCGGATGGTAGGGTCAGAATTTGGCGTAAACAACATGAAAGCATGGATCCATCCTGCCTTCAACGGTTGAGGCTGGTGGTGGTTCAATGGTGTGGGGGATATTTTCTTGGCACCCCTTGGGTACCAAGAACGCCACAGCCTAGTTTTGTTGCTGACCATGTCCATCCCTTTATGACCACAGTGTACCATCTTCTGATGGCTACTTCCAGCAGGATAATGGCCATGTTATAAAGCGTGAATCATCTTAGACTGGTTTCTTGAACATGACAATGAGTTCACTGTACTCAAATGGCCTCCACAGTCACCAGGTCTCAATCCAATAGAACACCTTTGGGATGTGGTGGAACGGCAGGTTAGCATCATGGATGTGCAGCTGACAAATCTGCAGCAACTGCATGATGCTATCATGTCAATATGGCCCAAACTCTCTAAGGAATGTTTCCAGTTGTTGAATCTATGCCACGAAGGATTAAGGCAGTTCTGAAGTCAAAAGCGGGTCCAACCCGGTACTAGCAAGGTGTACCTAATAAAGTGGCCGGTGAGTGTATGTTTTGTGGGTGTAGGTGAAAGGAGATAACTCGGATGAACAACTAGCTCCACAAAAAAGGTACGGTTTTATTTTCTCGTACAGAAAAAGGTAAGAGGACAAAATGTGTTTGTCCTCTTTTGAGGGCTTAGTTTACAGGGTCCCACCAGGTCGTCCGGTGTTCTGTCTCCTTGCTATGGAGGACACAGAAAACAACGGGGTAACACTCTTGCTCAAAATTTCCCTTGTGTGAAGCCCGCTCCTACTCACTTCTAGTTCTCCTTGCTGTTGGAATGGTTGGTCCTTTATAGTATGGCCAACCTTCATCGGCCACATGAGCTGCACCTGGGCCGCTCGTTGTCTCCAAGGGGGGACGGGCGTTTCCTCATCCCGTGGGTTGCCACAAATCCCCTACCCCAGCCGGAAGCCCGACGGGGCATCAGCGTTAGCATGTTCCCTCCCCGGACGGTGCTCCACCGAGAATTTGATGTCCTGGAGGGCCAGGAACCAGCGGGTGACCCTGACGTTGGAGTCCTTGGCCTGCACCATCCATTTCGGAGGGAGTGGTCTGTTACCAGGAGGTTGTACCGAAGCTTGTCCAGTGCCCATTTTATGGCGAGCGCCTCCTCCTCCACCATGGAATAAGAGCGTTCGTTTGGCAGATACTTTCGGCTGACATACATCATCGGGTGCTCCTTGCCGTCTCGTATCTGAAATAGGACCGCCCCAAGTCCCACTTCTGATGTGTCGGTACGGACTAGGAATGGGAGGGAGAAGTCAGGCGTTACTAGCACTGGTTTGGTGCACGAAGCCTGTCGAAGGCACTTAAATGCCCTGTTAGCATCGGTGGTCCAGTTAACCTTGTTTGGCTACCGCTTTCTCGTCAGGTCATGCAAGGGGGCCGCCATCGTTGCGTAGCGGGGAATGAATCTTTGGTAATACCCCACCAAACCTAGGAAAGATTTGACCTGGCGCTTGGTCTTGGGTCGTGACCAGCTAAGGATGGCCTGTACCTTGGCATCCTGGGGTCATACGTTGCCCCGTCCTATGAGGTACCCCAGACGGCACTTCTTTGGGTTGGCTGTGAGTCCTGCCCCACGGAGAGTCCCGAGTTCAGCCCGCAGCCGGCTCATGTGTGTCTCCCAGTGTGTGGATCACGATGTCGCCAATATTGGAAGCGGCATACCATTGGTGGGGCCGGAGAATCTTGTCCATTAACCGCTGGAAGATGGCTGGGGCTCCAATGTTGGTATAGGCCTTCGGGGGTGGCGAAGGAAGTCTTCTCTCTTGTAGTAGTCAGCAGCACCTGCAGTAGCCTTTGGTGAGGTCCAAGGTGGAGATGAAACGGGCCATTCCCAGCCGGTCAATCAGTTCATCCACCCTGGGCATAGGATAGGCATCAAACTGGGAGGCGTCATTGAGTTTACGGAAGTCATTACAGAAACGGTAAGAACCATCCAGCTTGGGCACAAGTACCACCGGGCTGGACCAGGGACAAAACCCTGTGGAAGCCTGAGGCACTTCTCTTACCTCAAACAGAACGTATGGTAACAATTGGTCCCAGTTTTTCCCATCAGTTTCCATTACTTTTCTCAGCATGCGTTTTAGCGTCTGGTTAAACCTTTTCACCAGGCCGTCGGTTTGGGGGCGATAGACCGATGTCCATAAATGCTTCATCTGTAGTAGCCTCAGCATTTCCTTTAAAACCCCGGATATGAAGCAGGTACCCTGGTCAGTAAGGATTTCCTTCGCTATCCCTACCCTACTGAATAGCAAGAACAATTCTTTGGCCACCTCTTTGGCGGTGGCAGCCGGCAGGGGTAGAGCGTGTGGGTATCGGGTAGCGAAGTCTATAATTACTAGGATTTATATGTGACCTCGACTAGTTTTGGGGAGTGGACCTACAATGTCCATGGCAAGTCGTTCG
>JAHWDR010000061.1:5000-7500 GCA_021346845.1 Apeltes quadracus
ACCCTAACCCTAACCCTAACCCTAACCCTAACCCTAACCCTAACCCTAACCCTAACCCTAACCCTAACCCTAACCCTAACCCTAACCCTAACCCTAACCCTAACCCTAACCCTAACCCTAACCCTAACCCTAACCCTAACCCTAACCCTAACCCTAACCCTAACCCTAACCCTAACCCTAACCCTAACCCTAACCCTAACCCTAACCCTAACCCTAACCCTAACCCTAACCCTAACCCTAACCCTAACCCTAACCCTAACCCTAACCCTAACCCTAACCCTAACCCTAACCCTAACCCTAACCCTAACCCTAACCCTAACCCTAACCCTAACCCTAACCCTAACCCTAACCCTAACCCTAACCCTAACCCTAACCCTAACCCTAACCCTAACCCTAACCCTAACCCTAACCCTAACCCTAACCCTAACCCTAACCCTAACCCTAACCCTAACCCTAACCCTAACCCTAACCCTAACCCTAACCCTAACCCTAACCCTAACCCTAACCCTAACCCTAACCCTAACCCTAACCCTAACCCTAACCCTAACCCTAACCCTAACCCTAACCCTAACCCTAACCCTAACCCTAACCCTAACCCTAACCCTAACCCTAACCCTAACCCTAACCCTAACCCTAACCCTAACCCTAACCCTAACCCTAACCCTAACCCTAACCCTAACCCTAACCCTAACCCTAACCCTAACCCTAACCCTAACCCTAACCCTAACCCTAACCCTAACCCTAACCCTAACCCTAACCCTAACCCTAACCCTAACCCTAACCCTAACCCTAACCCTAACCCTAACCCTAACCCTAACCCTAACCCTAACCCTAACCCTAACCCTAACCCTAACCCTAACCCTAACCCTAACCCTAACCCTAACCCTAACCCTAACCCTAACCCTAACCCTAACCCTAACCCCTAACCCTAACCCTAACCCTAACCCTAACCCTAACCCTAACCCTAACCCTAACCCTAACCCTAACCCTAACCCTAACCCTAACCCTAACCCTAACCCTAACCCTAACCCTAACCCTAACCCTAACCCTAACCCTAACCCTAACCCTAACCCTAACCCTAACCCTAACCCTAACCCTAACCCTAACCCTAACCCTAACCCTAACCCTAACCCTAACCCTAACCCTAACCCTAACCCTAACCCTAACCCTAACCCTAACCCTAACCCTAACCCTAACCCTAACCCTAACCCTAACCCTAACCCTAACCCTAACCCTAACCCTAACCCTAACCCTAACCCTAACCCTAACCCTAACCCTAACCCTAACCCTAACCCTAACCCTAACCCTAACCCTAACCCTAACCCTAACCCTAACCCTAACCCTAACCCTAACCCTAACCCTAACCCTAACCCTAACCCTAACCCTAACCCTAACCCTACCCTAACCCTAACCCCTAACCCTAACCCTAACCCTAACCCTAACCCTAACCCTAACCCTAACCCTAACCCTAACCCTAACCCTAACCCTAACCCTAACCCTAACCCTAACCCTAACCCTAACCCTAACCCTAACCCTAACCCTAACCCTAACCCTAACCCTAACCCTAACCCTAACCCTAACCCTAACCCTAACCCTAACCCTAACCCTAACCCTAACCCTAACCCTAACCCTAACCCTAACCCTAACCCTAACCCTAACCCTAACCCTAACCCTAACCCTAACCCTAACCCTAACCCTAACCCTAACCCTAACCCTAACCCTAACCCTAACCCTAACCCTAACCCTAACCCTAACCCTAACCCTAACCCTAACCCTAACCCTAACCCTAACCCTAACCCTAACCCCTAACCCTAACCCTAACCCTAACCCTAACCCTAACCCTAACCCTAACCCTAACCCTAACCCTAACCCTAACCCCTAACCCTAACCCTAACCCTAACCCTAACCCTAACCCTAACCCTAACCCTAACCCTAACCCTAACCCTAACCCTAACCCTAACCCTAACCCTAACCCTAACCCTAACCCTAACCCTAACCCTAACCCTAACCCTAACCCTAACCCTAACCCTAACCCTAACCCTAACCCTAACCCTAACCCTAACCCTAACCCTAACCCTAACCCTAACCCTAACCCTAACCCTAACCCTAACCCTAACCCTAACCCTAACCCTAACCCTAACCCTAACCCTAACCCTAACCCTAACCCTAACCCTAACCCTAACCCTAACCCTAACCCTAACCCTAACCCTAACCCTAACCCTAACCCTAACCCTAACCCTAACCCTAACCCTAACCCTAACCCTAACCCTAACCCTAACCCTAACCCTAACCCTAACCCTAACCCTAACCCTAACCCTAACCCTAACCCTAACCCTAACCCTAACCCTAACCCTAACCCTAACCCTAACCCTAACCCTAACCCTAACCCTAACCCTAACCCCTAACCCTAACCCTAACCCTAACCCTAACCCTAACCCTAACCCTAACCCTAACCCTAACCCTAACCCTAACCCTAACCCTAACCCTAACCCTAACCCTA
>JAHWDR010000061.1:12500-93785 GCA_021346845.1 Apeltes quadracus
AAATGTACACAACAGTATTGATGGTATGGGAGGTTGCGGACGTTGGAGGCCTCGGAGTTCAACCCAGTGATTGGACAGTGCATTGGCGCGTGCTGCTTTGTCAGTGCGCGGCCCCAAACCCATAATCCCCTACCAGCCCGTGCCTCCTGGGTCTGATTCCGAGTGTCCTCCGACGTCTACTCCTCCCTATACTTTCCTAATGGTGGTCGTGTGATGTGCTTTATTATAATTCTTGTAACGTCTACTTTGTATGTACAAGTTTCACAGGTTGAATATTCCGTTCGCCCACATATTCTGGTTGAAGCTGCAATGGGCACCCATGAATAGAGGTCAATAGTAACAATTGAGAAGAGTGCATTAATGTTTCATTTAATATAATGCATTTCATAGCCTATAAATGTTTACTGACTGCTGATTGGCCTTGGGAACGGAAGGGGAGGAGCCCACCGGAGCCATCTTGACGCTCTGACGGGGCTCCTTCTTTTCACCACCTGCCCACATGCCCGAACGGGCTGTGGGGTCCGTTCCTCCACTAAATGTACATTCTAGCCTGACGAAGAGCAAAGAGGCTCGAAACGCGTAGCTAGTGTAAACAATGTACTACTAAGTTTGTTCTACGTGCCTGTTTGGACGAAATAAAAGGTAAAACCCGACTTTGGGACGTTATTTTTCGAGCCACATGTGCGCAGTGCTAACGTAGCAACTTAGCAATGGCCGCCGGGGACGACAGGCTAAACGTACAGTGCGCGTCCCCGCGTGCGCGCCTCCTCCCAAGAAACGGAGGAAAAAAGGTGGGGGCTGCTGCCTGAACACTACACCGGACCAGATGACGCTGCTTCCAGCACCGGCTCGGGTGAAAGAAACAGCACCACCCTGCAACATGGAGGCAACGAAGCTGAGCACAACGGAGCAGATGACGTCAGGAGGATGCACGCTCCGCCACACCGACCACCAGCATCCACAGCATCAGCTAAGTGGGGATGAGGATCCCAGACATCCCCACTTCCGCTGCATCATCCACCACCAGGCAGAATCCTGATCGGATCTGTGCACAGAACCAAAAGAGAGGAAAAGTACAGCAAAACAGTCACAGGTGAGAAGATGAAGTGGCTTGCCAGACTCACCAGATGGCGCCATTTGAACACTTCAAGAAGGGACAATGTCCTGCCCAATAACAATTACGAGTTCAACAGGAAACCGTATTGTAAGAAGAAGTGCATCGTTTAAAGGTCCTACTGTACCTTTCCTCAGTATAATCCAAATGGCGATATACTTAGAGTGTGATTAACAATATTGAGTTCAACAGGAAACCGTATTGTGAGAAGAAATGCATCGTTTAAGGTCATAATGCACCTTTCCTCAGTATAATCCAAACTGTGATATACTTAGAGTGTGATTAACAATATTGAGTTCAAAAGGAAACCGTATTGTCAACATGTGAATCTATTCCTAACCCTAACCTGAGTGTGGGAATATGCTTACCTGCAGCCTGTCTCGTGCTTTTTGCCTAAACATAACATTGGTGGGGTTATGTACGTACTTGTATCCTATTTTGGTTCTGGATCACACGAAGCCTAATCTGGTTCGCTATTCAAAAACCATAATTCCAGTGTTTTGAATAATTTCACTTACTTGAAGCCTAATCCGGCTCTATCATCTCTAAAGGTACACAACAGTATTGATGTTATGGGAGGTTGCGGACGTTGGAGGCCTCGGAGTTCAACCCAGTGATTGGACAGTGCATTGGCGCGTGCTGCTTTGTCAGTGCGCGGCCCCAAACCCATAATTCCCTAACCCTAACCCTAACCCTAACCCCTAACCCTAACCCTAACCCCTAACCCTAACCCTAACCCTAACCCCTAACCCTGTGATTAACAATATCGAGTTCAAAAGGAAACCGTATTGTCAACATGTGAATCTATTCCTAACCCTAACCTGAGTGTGGGAATATGCTTACCTGCAGCCTGTCTCGTGCTTTTTGCCTAAACATAACATTGGTGGGGTTATGTACGTACTTGTATCCTATTTTGGTTCTGGATCACACGAAGCCTAATCTGGTTCGCTATTCAAAAACCATAATTCCAGTGTTTTGAATAATTTCACTTACTTGAAGCCTAATCCGGCTCTTTCATCTCTAAATGTACACAACAGTATTGATGGTATGGGAGGTTGCGGACGTTGGAGGCCTCGGAGTTCAACCCAGTGATTGGACAGTGCATTGGCGCGTGCTGCTTTGTCAGTGCGCGGCCCCAAACCCATAATCCCCTACCAGCCCGTGCCTCCTGGGTCTGATTCCGAGTGTCCTCCGACGTCTACTCCTCCCTATACTTTCCTAATGGTGGTCGTGTGATGTGCTTTATTATAATTCTTGTAACGTCTACTTTGTATGTACAAGTTTCACAGGTTGAATATTCCGTTCGCCCACATATTCTGGTTGAAGCTGCAATGGGCACCCATGAATAGAGGTCAATAGTAACAATTGAGAAGAGTGCATTAATGTTTCATTTAATATAATGCATTTCATAGCCTATAAATGTTTACTGACTGCTGATTGGCCTTGGGAACGGAAGGGGAGGAGCCCACCGGAGCCATCTTGACGCTCTGACGGGGCTCCTTCTTTTCACCACCTGCCCACATGCCCGAACGGGCTGTGGGGTCCGTTCCTCCACTAAATGTACATTCTAGCCTGACGAAGAGCAAAGAGGCTCGAAACGCGTAGCTAGTGTAAACAATGTACTACTAAGTTTGTTCTACGTGCCTGTTTGGACGAAAATAAAAGGTAAAACCCGACTTTGGGACGTTATTTTTTCGAGCCACATGTGCGCAGTGCTAACGTAGCAACTTAGCAATGGCCGCCGGGGACGACAGGCTAAACGTACAGTGCGCGTCCCCGCGTGCGCGCCTCCTCCCAAGAAACGGAGGAAAAAAAGGTGGGGGCTGCTGCCTGAACACTACACCGGACCAGATGACGCTGCTTCCAGCACCGGCTCGGGTGAAAGAAACAGCACCACCCTGCAACATGGAGGCAACGAAGCTGAGCACAACGGAGCAGATGACGTCAGGAGGATGCACGCTCCGCCACAGCCGACCACCAGCATCCACAGCATCAGCTAAGTGGGGATGAGGATCCCAGACATCCCCACTTCCGCTGCATCATCCACCACCAGGCAGAATCCTGATCGGATCTGTGCACAGAACCAAAAGAGAGGAAAAGTACAGCAAAACAGTCACAGGTGAGAAGATGAAGTGGCTTGCCAGACTCACCAGATGGCGCCATTTGAACACTTCAAGAAGGGACAATGTCTGCCCAATAACAATTACGAGTTCAACAGGAAACCGTATTGTAAGAAGAAGTGCATCGTTTAAAGGTCCTACTGTACCTTTCCTCAGTATAATCCAAATGGCGATATACTTAGAGTGTGATTAACAATATTGAGTTCAACAGGAAACCGTATTGTGAGAAGAAATGCATCGTTTAAGGTCATAATGCACCTTTCCTCAGTATAATCCAAACTGTGATATACTTAGAGTGTGATTAACAATATTGAGTTCAAAAGGAAACCGTATTGTCAACATGTGAATCTATTCCTAACCCTAACCTGAGTGTGGGAATATGCTTACCTGCAGCCTGTCTCGTGCTTTTTGCCTAAACATAACATTGGTGGGGTTATGTACGTACTTGTATCCTATTTTGGTTCTGGATCACACGAAGCCTAATCTGGTTCGCTATTCAAAAACCATAATTCCAGTGTTTTGAATAATTTCACTTACTTGAAGCCTAATCCGGCTCTATCATCTCTAAAGGTACACAACAGTATTGATGTTATGGGAGGTTGCGGACGTTGGAGGCCTCGGAGTTCAACCCAGTGATTGGACAGTGCATTGGCGCGTGCTGCTTTGTCAGTGCGCGGCCCAAACCCATAATTCCCTAACCCTAACCCTAACCCTAACCCCTAACCCTAACCCTAACCCCTAACCCTAACCCTAACCCTAACCCCTAACCCTGTGATTAACAATATCGAGTTCAAAAGGAAACCGTATTGTCAACATGTGAATCTATTCCTAACCCTAACCTGAGTGTGGGAATATGCTTACCTGCAGCCTGTCTCGTGCTTTTTGCCTAAACATAACATTGGTGGGGTTATGTACGTACTTGTATCCTATTTTGGTTCTGGATCACACGAAGCCTAATCTGGTTCGCTATTCAAAAACCATAATTCCAGTGTTTTGAATAATTTCACTTACTTGAAGCCTAATCCGGCTCTTTCATCTCTAAATGTACACAACAGTATTGATGGTATGGGAGGTTGCGGACGTTGGAGGCCTCGGAGTTCAACCCAGTGATTGGACAGTGCATTGGCGCGTGCTGCTTTGTCAGTGCGCGGCCCCAAACCCATAATCCCCTACCAGCCCGTGCCTCCTGGGTCTGATTCCGAGTGTCCTCCGACGTCTACTCCTCCCTATACTTTCCTAATGGTGGTCGTGTGATGTGCTTTATTATAATTCTTGTAACGTCTACTTTGTATGTACAAGTTTCACAGGTTGAATATTCCGTTCGCCCACATATTCTGGTTGAAGCTGCAATGGGCACCCATGAATAGAGGTCAATAGTAACAATTGAGAAGAGTGCATTAATGTTTCATTTAATATAATGCATTTCATAGCCTATAAATGTTTACTGACTGCTGATTGGCCTTGGGAACGGAAGGGGAGGAGCCCACCGGAGCCATCTTGACGCTCTGACGGGGCTCCTTCTTTTCACCACCTGCCCACATGCCCGAACGGGCTGTGGGGTCCGTTCCTCCACTAAATGTACATTCTAGCCTGACGAAGAGCAAAGAGGCTCGAAACGCGTAGCTAGTGTAAACAATGTACTACTAAGTTTGTTCTACGTGCCTGTTTGGACGAAAATAAAAGGTAAAACCCGACTTTGGGACGTTATTTTTCGAGCCACATGTGCGCAGTGCTAACGTAGCAACTTAGCAATGGCCGCCGGGGACGACAGGCTAAACGTACAGTGCGCGTCCCCGCGTGCGCGCCTCCTCCCAAGAAACGGAGGAAAAAAGGTGGGGGCTGCTGCCTGAACACTACACCGGACCAGATGACGCTGCTTCCAGCACCGGCTCGGGTGAAAGAAACAGCACCACCCTGCAACATGGAGGCAACGAAGCTGAGCACAACGGAGCAGATGACGTCAGGAGGATGCACGCTCCGCCACACCGACCACCAGCATCCACAGCATCAGCTAAGTGGGGATGAGGATCCCAGACATCCCCACTTCCGCTGCATCATCCACCACCAGGCAGAATCCTGATCGGATCTGTGCACAGAACCAAAAGAGAGGAAAAGTACAGCAAAACAGTCACAGGTGAGAAGATGAAGTGGCTTGCCAGACTCACCAGATGGCGCCATTTGAACACTTCAAGAAGGGACAATGTCTGCCCAATAACAATTACGAGTTCAACAGGAAACCGTATTGTAAGAAGAAGTGCATCGTTTAAAGGTCCTACTGTACCTTTCCTCAGTATAATCCAAATGGCGATATACTTAGAGTGTGATTAACAATATTGAGTTCAACAGGAAACCGTATTGTGAGAAGAAATGCATCGTTTAAGGTCATAATGCACCTTTCCTCAGTATAATCCAAACTGTGATATACTTAGAGTGTGATTAACAATATTGAGTTCAAAAGGAAACCGTATTGTCAACATGTGAATCTATTCCTAACCCTAACCTGAGTGTGGGAATATGCTTACCTGCAGCCTGTCTCGTGCTTTTTGCCTAAACATAACATTGGTGGGGTTATGTACGTACTTGTATCCTATTTTGGTTCTGGATCACACGAAGCCTAATCTGGTTCGCTATTCAAAAACCATAATTCCAGTGTTTTGAATAATTTCACTTACTTGAAGCCTAATCCGGCTCTATCATCTCTAAAGGTACACAACAGTATTGATGTTATGGGAGGTTGCGGACGTTGGAGGCCTCGGAGTTCAACCCAGTGATTGGACAGTGCATTGGCGCGTGCTGCTTTGTCAGTGCGCGGCCCCAAACCCATAATTCCCTAACCCTAACCCTAACCCTAACCCCTAACCCTAACCCTAACCCCTAACCCTAACCCTAACCCTAACCCCTAACCCTGTGATTAACAATATCGAGTTCAAAAGGAAACCGTATTGTCAACATGTGAATCTATTCCTAACCCTAACCTGAGTGTGGGAATATGCTTACCTGCAGCCTGTCTCGTGCTTTTGCCTAAACATAACATTGGTGGGGTTATGTACGTACTTGTATCCTATTTTGGTTCTGGATCACACGAAGCCTAATCTGGTTCGCTATTCAAAAACCATAATTCCAGTGTTTTGAATAATTTCACTTACTTGAAGCCTAATCCGGCTCTTTCATCTCTAAATGTACACAACAGTATTGATGGTATGGGAGGTTGCGGACGTTGGAGGCCTCGGAGTTCAACCCAGTGATTGGACAGTGCATTGGCGCGTGCTGCTTTGTCAGTGCGCGGCCCCAAACCCATAATCCCCTACCAGCCCGTGCCTCCTGGGTCTGATTCCGAGTGTCCTCCGACGTCTACTCCTCCCTATACTTTCCTAATGGTGGTCGTGTGATGTGCTTTATTATAATTCTTGTAACGTCTACTTTGTATGTACAAGTTTCACAGGTTGAATATTCCGTTCGCCCACATATTCTGGTTGAAGCTGCAATGGGCACCCATGAATAGAGGTCAATAGTAACAATTGAGAAGAGTGCATTAATGTTTCATTTAATATAATGCATTTCATAGCCTATAAATGTTTACTGACTGCTGATTGGCCTTGGGAACGGAAGGGGAGGAGCCCACCGGAGCCATCTTGACGCTCTGACGGGGCTCCTTCTTTTCACCACCTGCCCACATGCCCGAACGGGCTGTGGGGTCCGTTCCTCCACTAAATGTACATTCTAGCCTGACGAAGAGCAAAGAGGCTCGAAACGCGTAGCTAGTGTAAACAATGTACTACTAAGTTTGTTCTACGTGCCTGTTTGGACGAAAATAAAAGGTAAAACCCGACTTTGGGACGTTATTTTTCGAGCCACATGTGCGCAGTGCTAACGTAGCAACTTAGCAATGGCCGCCGGGGACGACAGGCTAAACGTACAGTGCGCGTCCCCGCGTGCGCGCCTCCTCCCAAGAAACGGAGGAAAAAAGGTGGGGGCTGCTGCCTGAACACTACACCGGACCAGATGACGCTGCTTCCAGCACCGGCTCGGGTGAAAGAAACAGCACCACCCTGCAACATGGAGGCAACGAAGCTGAGCACAACGGAGCAGATGACGTCAGGAGGATGCACGCTCCGCCACACCGACCACCAGCATCCACAGCATCAGCTAAGTGGGGATGAGGATCCCAGACATCCCCACTTCCGCTGCATCATCCACCACCAGGCAGAATCCTGATCGGATCTGTGCACAGAACCAAAAGAGAGGAAAAGTACAGCAAAACAGTCACAGGTGAGAAGATGAAGTGGCTTGCCAGACTCACCAGATGGCGCCATTTGAACACTTCAAGAAGGGACAATGTCTGCCCAATAACAATTACGAGTTCAACAGGAAACCGTATTGTAAGAAGAAGTGCATCGTTTAAAGGTCCTACTGTACCTTTCCTCAGTATAATCCAAATGGCGATATACTTAGAGTGTGATTAACAATATTGAGTTCAACAGGAAACCGTATTGTGAGAAGAAATGCATCGTTTAAGGTCATAATGCACCTTTCCTCAGTATAATCCAAACTGTGATATACTTAGAGTGTGATTAACAATATTGAGTTCAAAAGGAAACCGTATTGTCAACATGTGAATCTATTCCTAACCCTAACCTGAGTGTGGGAATATGCTTACCTGCAGCCTGTCTCGTGCTTTTTGCCTAAACATAACATTGGTGGGGTTATGTACGTACTTGTATCCTATTTTGGTTCTGGATCACACGAAGCCTAATCTGGTTCGCTATTCAAAAACCATAATTCCAGTGTTTTGAATAATTTCACTTACTTGAAGCCTAATCCGGCTCTATCATCTCTAAAGGTACACAACAGTATTGATGTTATGGGAGGTTGCGGACGTTGGAGGCCTCGGAGTTCAACCCAGTGATTGGACAGTGCATTGGCGCGTGCTGCTTTGTCAGTGCGCGGCCCCAAACCCATAATTCCCTAACCCTAACCCTAACCCTAACCCCTAACCCTAACCCTAACCCCTAACCCTAACCCTAACCCTAACCCCTAACCCTGTGATTAACAATATCGAGTTCAAAAGGAAACCGTATTGTCAACATGTGAATCTATTCCTAACCCTAACCTGAGTGTGGGAATATGCTTACCTGCAGCCTGTCTCGTGCTTTTTGCCTAAACATAACATTGGTGGGGTTATGTACGTACTTGTATCCTATTTTGGTTCTGGATCACACGAAGCCTAATCTGGTTCGCTATTCAAAAACCATAATTCCAGTGTTTTGAATAATTTCACTTACTTGAAGCCTAATCCGGCTCTTTCATCTCTAAATGTACACAACAGTATTGATGGTATGGGAGGTTGCGGACGTTGGAGGCCTCGGAGTTCAACCCAGTGATTGGACAGTGCATTGGCGCGTGCTGCTTTGTCAGTGCGCGGCCCCAAACCCATAATCCCCTACCAGCCCGTGCCTCCTGGGTCTGATTCCGAGTGTCCTCCGACGTCTACTCCTCCCTATACTTTCCTAATGGTGGTCGTGTGATGTGCTTTATTATAATTCTTGTAACGTCTACTTTGTATGTACAAGTTTCACAGGTTGAATATTCCGTTCGCCCACATATTCTGGTTGAAGCTGCAATGGGCACCCATGAATAGAGGTCAATAGTAACAATTGAGAAGAGTGCATTAATGTTTCATTTAATATAATGCATTTCATAGCCTATAAATGTTTACTGACTGCTGATTGGCCTTGGGAACGGAAGGGGAGGAGCCCACCGGAGCCATCTTGACGCTCTGACGGGGCTCCTTCTTTTCACCACCTGCCCACATGCCCGAACGGGCTGTGGGGTCCGTTCCTCCACTAAATGTACATTCTAGCCTGACGAAGAGCAAAGAGGCTCGAAACGCGTAGCTAGTGTAAACAATGTACTACTAAGTTTGTTCTACGTGCCTGTTTGGACGAAAATAAAAGGTAAAACCCGACTTTGGGACGTTATTTTTCGAGCCACATGTGCGCAGTGCTAACGTAGCAACTTAGCAATGGCCGCCGGGGACGACAGGCTAAACGTACAGTGCGCGTCCCCGCGTGCGCGCCTCCTCCCAAGAAACGGAGGAAAAAAGGTGGGGGCTGCTGCCTGAACACTACACCGGACCAGATGACGCTGCTTCCAGCACCGGCTCGGGTGAAAGAAACAGCACCACCCTGCAACATGGAGGCAACGAAGCTGAGCACAACGGAGCAGATGACGTCAGGAGGATGCACGCTCCGCCACACCGACCACCAGCATCCACAGCATCAGCTAAGTGGGGATGAGGATCCCAGACATCCCCACTTCCGCTGCATCATCCACCACCAGGCAGAATCCTGATCGGATCTGTGCACAGAACCAAAAGAGAGGAAAAGTACAGCAAAACAGTCACAGGTGAGAAGATGAAGTGGCTTGCCAGACTCACCAGATGGCGCCATTTGAACACTTCAAGAAGGGACAATGTCTGCCCAATAACAATTACGAGTTCAACAGGAAACCGTATTGTAAGAAGAAGTGCATCGTTTAAAGGTCCTACTGTACCTTTCCTCAGTATAATCCAAATGGCGATATACTTAGAGTGTGATTAACAATATTGAGTTCAACAGGAAACCGTATTGTGAGAAGAAATGCATCGTTTAAGGTCATAATGCACCTTTCCTCAGTATAATCCAAACTGTGATATACTTAGAGTGTGATTAACAATATTGAGTTCAAAAGGAAACCGTATTGTCAACATGTGAATCTATTCCTAACCCTAACCTGAGTGTGGGAATATGCTTACCTGCAGCCTGTCTCGTGCTTTTTGCCTAAACATAACATTGGTGGGGTTATGTACGTACTTGTATCCTATTTTGGTTCTGGATCACACGAAGCCTAATCTGGTTCGCTATTCAAAAACCATAATTCCAGTGTTTTGAATAATTTCACTTACTTGAAGCCTAATCCGGCTCTATCATCTCTAAAGGTACACAACAGTATTGATGTTATGGGAGGTTGCGGACGTTGGAGGCCTCGGAGTTCAACCCAGTGATTGGACAGTGCATTGGCGCGTGCTGCTTTGTCAGTGCGCGGCCCCAAACCCATAATTCCCTAACCCTAACCCTAACCCCTAACCCCTAACCCTAACCCCTAACCCTAACCCTAACCCTAACCCCTAACCCTGTGATTAACAATATCGAGTTCAAAAGGAAACCGTATTGTCAACATGTGAATCTATTCCTAACCCTAACCTGAGTGTGGGAATATGCTTACCTGCAGCCTGTCTCGTGCTTTTTGCCTAAACATAACATTGGTGGGGTTATGTACGTACTTGTATCCTATTTTGGTTCTGGATCACACGAAGCCTAATCTGGTTCGCTATTCAAAAACCATAATTCCAGTGTTTTGAATAATTTCACTTACTTGAAGCCTAATCCGGCTCTTTCATCTCTAAATGTACACAACAGTATTGATGGTATGGGAGGTTGCGGACGTTGGAGGCCTCGGAGTTCAACCCAGTGATTGGACAGTGCATTGGCGCGTGCTGCTTTGTCAGTGCGCGGCCCCAAACCCATAATCCCCTACCAGCCCGTGCCTCCTGGGTCTGATTCCGAGTGTCCTCCGACGTCTACTCCTCCCTATACTTTCCTAATGGTGGTCGTGTGATGTGCTTTATTATAATTCTTGTAACGTCTACTTTGTATGTACAAGTTTCACAGGTTGAATATTCCGTTCGCCCACATATTCTGGTTGAAGCTGCAATGGGCACCCATGAATAGAGGTCAATAGTAACAATTGAGAAGAGTGCATTAATGTTTCATTTAATATAATGCATTTCATAGCCTATAAATGTTTACTGACTGCTGATTGGCCTTGGGAACGGAAGGGGAGGAGCCCACCGGAGCCATCTTGACGCTCTGACGGGGCTCCTTCTTTTCACCACCTGCCCACATGCCCGAACGGGCTGTGGGGTCCGTTCCTCCACTAAATGTACATTCTAGCCTGACGAAGAGCAAAGAGGCTCGAAACGCGTAGCTAGTGTAAACAATGTACTACTAAGTTTGTTCTACGTGCCTGTTTGGACGAAAATAAAAGGTAAAACCCGACTTTGGGACGTTATTTTTCGAGCCACATGTGCGCAGTGCTAACGTAGCAACTTAGCAATGGCCGCCGGGGACGACAGGCTAAACGTACAGTGCGCGTCCCCGCGTGCGCGCCTCCTCCCAAGAAACGGAGGAAAAAAGGTGGGGGCTGCTGCCTGAACACTACACCGGACCAGATGACGCTGCTTCCAGCACCGGCTCGGGTGAAAGAAACAGCACCACCCTGCAACATGGAGGCAACGAAGCTGAGCACAACGGAGCAGATGACGTCAGGAGGATGCACGCTCCGCCACACCGACCACCAGCATCCACAGCATCAGCTAAGTGGGGATGAGGATCCCAGACATCCCCACTTCCGCTGCATCATCCACCACCAGGCAGAATCCTGATCGGATCTGTGCACAGAACCAAAAGAGAGGAAAAGTACAGCAAAACAGTCACAGGTGAGAAGATGAAGTGGCTTGCCAGACTCACCAGATGGCGCCATTTGAACACTTCAAGAAGGGACAATGTCTGCCCAATAACAATTACGAGTTCAACAGGAAACCGTATTGTAAGAAGAAGTGCATCGTTTAAAGGTCCTACTGTACCTTTCCTCAGTATAATCCAAATGGCGATATACTTAGAGTGTGATTAACAATATTGAGTTCAACAGGAAACCGTATTGTGAGAAGAAATGCATCGTTTAAGGTCATAATGCACCTTTCCTCAGTATAATCCAAACTGTGATATACTTAGAGTGTGATTAACAATATTGAGTTCAAAAGGAAACCGTATTGTCAACATGTGAATCTATTCCTAACCCTAACCTGAGTGTGGGAATATGCTTACCTGCAGCCTGTCTCGTGCTTTTTGCCTAAACATAACATTGGTGGGGTTATGTACGTACTTGTATCCTATTTTGGTTCTGGATCACACGAAGCCTAATCTGGTTCGCTATTCAAAAACCATAATTCCAGTGTTTTGAATAATTTCACTTACTTGAAGCCTAATCCGGCTCTATCATCTCTAAAGGTACACAACAGTATTGATGTTATGGGAGGTTGCGGACGTTGGAGGCCTCGGAGTTCAACCCAGTGATTGGACAGTGCATTGGCGCGTGCTGCTTTGTCAGTGCGCGGCCCCAAACCCATAATTCCCTAACCCTAACCCTAACCCTAACCCCTAACCCTAACCCTAACCCCTAACCCTAACCCTAACCCTAACCCCTAACCCTGTGATTAACAATATCGAGTTCAAAAGGAAACCGTATTGTCAACATGTGAATCTATTCCTAACCCTAACCTGAGTGTGGGAATATGCTTACCTGCAGCCTGTCTCGTGCTTTTTGCCTAAACATAACATTGGTGGGGTTATGTACGTACTTGTATCCTATTTTGGTTCTGGATCACACGAAGCCTAATCTGGTTCGCTATTCAAAAACCATAATTCCAGTGTTTTGAATAATTTCACTTACTTGAAGCCTAATCCGGCTCTTTCATCTCTAAATGTACACAACAGTATTGATGGTATGGGAGGTTGCGGACGTTGGAGGCCTCGGAGTTCAACCCAGTGATTGGACAGTGCATTGGCGCGTGCTGCTTTGTCAGTGCGCGGCCCCAAACCCATAATCCCCTACCAGCCCGTGCCTCCTGGGTCTGATTCCGAGTGTCCTCCGACGTCTACTCCTCCCTATACTTTCCTAATGGTGGTCGTGTGATGTGCTTTATTATAATTCTTGTAACGTCTACTTTGTATGTACAAGTTTCACAGGTTGAATATTCCGTTCGCCCACATATTCTGGTTGAAGCTGCAATGGGCACCCATGAATAGAGGTCAATAGTAACAATTGAGAAGAGTGCATTAATGTTTCATTTAATATAATGCATTTCATAGCCTATAAATGTTTACTGACTGCTGATTGGCCTTGGGAACGGAAGGGGAGGAGCCCACCGGAGCCATCTTGACGCTCTGACGGGGCTCCTTCTTTTCACCACCTGCCCACATGCCCGAACGGGCTGTGGGGTCCGTTCCTCCACTAAATGTACATTCTAGCCTGACGAAGAGCAAAGAGGCTCGAAACGCGTAGCTAGTGTAAACAATGTACTACTAAGTTTGTTCTACGTGCCTGTTTGGACGAAAATAAAAGGTAAAACCCGACTTTGGGACGTTATTTTTCGAGCCACATGTGCGCAGTGCTAACGTAGCAACTTAGCAATGGCCGCCGGGGACGACAGGCTAAACGTACAGTGCGCGTCCCCGCGTGCGCGCCTCCTCCCAAGAAACGGAGGAAAAAAGGTGGGGGCTGCTGCCTGAACACTACACCGGACCAGATGACGCTGCTTCCAGCACCGGCTCGGGTGAAAGAAACAGCACCACCCTGCAACATGGAGGCAACGAAGCTGAGCACAACGGAGCAGATGACGTCAGGAGGATGCACGCTCCGCCACACCGACCACCAGCATCCACAGCATCAGCTAAGTGGGGATGAGGATCCCAGACATCCCCACTTCCGCTGCATCATCCACCACCAGGCAGAATCCTGATCGGATCTGTGCACAGAACCAAAAGAGAGGAAAAGTACAGCAAAACAGTCACAGGTGAGAAGATGAAGTGGCTTGCCAGACTCACCAGATGGCGCCATTTGAACACTTCAAGAAGGGACAATGTCTGCCCAATAACAATTACGAGTTCAACAGGAAACCGTATTGTAAGAAGAAGTGCATCGTTTAAAGGTCCTACTGTACCTTTCCTCAGTATAATCCAAATGGCGATATACTTAGAGTGTGATTAACAATATTGAGTTCAACAGGAAACCGTATTGTGAGAAGAAATGCATCGTTTAAGGTCATAATGCACCTTTCCTCAGTATAATCCAAACTGTGATATACTTAGAGTGTGATTAACAATATTGAGTTCAAAAGGAAACCGTATTGTCAACATGTGAATCTATTCCTAACCCTAACCTGAGTGTGGGAATATGCTTACCTGCAGCCTGTCTCGTGCTTTTTGCCTAAACATAACATTGGTGGGGTTATGTACGTACTTGTATCCTATTTTGGTTCTGGATCACACGAAGCCTAATCTGGTTCGCTATTCAAAAACCATAATTCCAGTGTTTTGAATAATTTCACTTACTTGAAGCCTAATCCGGCTCTATCATCTCTAAAGGTACACAACAGTATTGATGTTATGGGAGGTTGCGGACGTTGGAGGCCTCGGAGTTCAACCCAGTGATTGGACAGTGCATTGGCGCGTGCTGCTTTGTCAGTGCGCGGCCCCAAACCCATAATTCCCTAACCCTAACCCTAACCCTAACCCCTAACCCTAACCCTAACCCCTAACCCTAACCCTAACCCTAACCCCTAACCCTGTGATTAACAATATCGAGTTCAAAAGGAAACCGTATTGTCAACATGTGAATCTATTCCTAACCCTAACCTGAGTGTGGGAATATGCTTACCTGCAGCCTGTCTCGTGCTTTTTGCCTAAACATAACATTGGTGGGGTTATGTACGTACTTGTATCCTATTTTGGTTCTGGATCACACGAAGCCTAATCTGGTTCGCTATTCAAAAACCATAATTCCAGTGTTTTGAATAATTTCACTTACTTGAAGCCTAATCCGGCTCTTTCATCTCTAAATGTACACAACAGTATTGATGGTATGGGAGGTTGCGGACGTTGGAGGCCTCGGAGTTCAACCCAGTGATTGGACAGTGCATTGGCGCGTGCTGCTTTGTCAGTGCGCGGCCCCAAACCCATAATCCCCTACCAGCCCGTGCCTCCTGGGTCTGATTCCGAGTGTCCTCCGACGTCTACTCCTCCCTATACTTTCCTAATGGTGGTCGTGTGATGTGCTTTATTATAATTCTTGTAACGTCTACTTTGTATGTACAAGTTTCACAGGTTGAATATTCCGTTCGCCCACATATTCTGGTTGAAGCTGCAATGGGCACCCATGAATAGAGGTCAATAGTAACAATTGAGAAGAGTGCATTAATGTTTCATTTAATATAATGCATTTCATAGCCTATAAATGTTTACTGACTGCTGATTGGCCTTGGGAACGGAAGGGGAGGAGCCCACCGGAGCCATCTTGACGCTCTGACGGGGCTCCTTCTTTTCACCACCTGCCCACATGCCCGAACGGGCTGTGGGGTCCGTTCCTCCACTAAATGTACATTCTAGCCTGACGAAGAGCAAAGAGGCTCGAAACGCGTAGCTAGTGTAAACAATGTACTACTAAGTTTGTTCTACGTGCCTGTTTGGACGAAAATAAAAGGTAAAACCCGACTTTGGGACGTTATTTTTCGAGCCACATGTGCGCAGTGCTAACGTAGCAACTTAGCAATGGCCGCCGGGGACGACAGGCTAAACGTACAGTGCGCGTCCCCGCGTGCGCGCCTCCTCCCAAGAAACGGAGGAAAAAAGGTGGGGGCTGCTGCCTGAACACTACACCGGACCAGATGACGCTGCTTCCAGCACCGGCTCGGGTGAAAGAAACAGCACCACCCTGCAACATGGAGGCAACGAAGCTGAGCACAACGGAGCAGATGACGTCAGGAGGATGCACGCTCCGCCACACCGACCACCAGCATCCACAGCATCAGCTAAGTGGGGATGAGGATCCCAGACATCCCCACTTCCGCTGCATCATCCACCACCAGGCAGAATCCTGATCGGATCTGTGCACAGAACCAAAAGAGAGGAAAAGTACAGCAAAACAGTCACAGGTGAGAAGATGAAGTGGCTTGCCAGACTCACCAGATGGCGCCATTTGAACACTTCAAGAAGGGACAATGTCTGCCCAATAACAATTACGAGTTCAACAGGAAACCGTATTGTAAGAAGAAGTGCATCGTTTAAAGGTCCTACTGTACCTTTCCTCAGTATAATCCAAATGGCGATATACTTAGAGTGTGATTAACAATATTGAGTTCAACAGGAAACCGTATTGTGAGAAGAAATGCATCGTTTAAGGTCATAATGCACCTTTCCTCAGTATAATCCAAACTGTGATATACTTAGAGTGTGATTAACAATATTGAGTTCAAAAGGAAACCGTATTGTCAACATGTGAATCTATTCCTAACCCTAACCTGAGTGTGGGAATATGCTTACCTGCAGCCTGTCTCGTGCTTTTTGCCTAAACATAACATTGGTGGGGTTATGTACGTACTTGTATCCTATTTTGGTTCTGGATCACACGAAGCCTAATCTGGTTCGCTATTCAAAAACCATAATTCCAGTGTTTTGAATAATTTCACTTACTTGAAGCCTAATCCGGCTCTATCATCTCTAAAGGTACACAACAGTATTGATGTTATGGAGGTTGCGGACGTTGGAGGCCTCGGAGTTCAACCCAGTGATTGGACAGTGCATTGGCGCGTGCTGCTTTGTCAGTGCGCGGCCCCAAACCCATAATTCCCTAACCCTAACCCTAACCCTAACCCCTAACCCTAACCCTAACCCCTAACCCTAACCCTAACCCTAACCCCTAACCCTGTGATTAACAATATCGAGTTCAAAAGGAAACCGTATTGTCAACATGTGAATCTATTCCTAACCCTAACCTGAGTGTGGGAATATGCTTACCTGCAGCCTGTCTCGTGCTTTTTGCCTAAACATAACATTGGTGGGGTTATGTACGTACTTGTATCCTATTTTGGTTCTGGATCACACGAAGCCTAATCTGGTTCGCTATTCAAAAACCATAATTCCAGTGTTTTGAATAATTTCACTTACTTGAAGCCTAATCCGGCTCTTTCATCTCTAAATGTACACAACAGTATTGATGGTATGGGAGGTTGCGGACGTTGGAGGCCTCGGAGTTCAACCCAGTGATTGGACAGTGCATTGGCGCGTGCTGCTTTGTCAGTGCGCGGCCCCAAACCCATAATCCCCTACCAGCCCGTGCCTCCTGGGTCTGATTCCGAGTGTCCTCCGACGTCTACTCCTCCCTATACTTTCCTAATGGTGGTCGTGTGATGTGCTTTATTATAATTCTTGTAACGTCTACTTTGTATGTACAAGTTTCACAGGTTGAATATTCCGTTCGCCCACATATTCTGGTTGAAGCTGCAATGGGCACCCATGAATAGAGGTCAATAGTAACAATTGAGAAGAGTGCATTAATGTTTCATTTAATATAATGCATTTCATAGCCTATAAATGTTTACTGACTGCTGATTGGCCTTGGGAACGGAAGGGGAGGAGCCCACCGGAGCCATCTTGACGCTCTGACGGGGCTCCTTCTTTTCACCACCTGCCCACATGCCCGAACGGGCTGTGGGGTCCGTTCCTCCACTAAATGTACATTCTAGCCTGACGAAGAGCAAAGAGGCTCGAAACGCGTAGCTAGTGTAAACAATGTACTACTAAGTTTGTTCTACGTGCCTGTTTGGACGAAAATAAAAGGTAAAACCCGACTTTGGGACGTTATTTTTCGAGCCACATGTGCGCAGTGCTAACGTAGCAACTTAGCAATGGCCGCCGGGGACGACAGGCTAAACGTACAGTGCGCGTCCCCGCGTGCGCGCCTCCTCCCAAGAAACGGAGGAAAAAAGGTGGGGGCTGCTGCCTGAACACTACACCGGACCAGATGACGCTGCTTCCAGCACCGGCTCGGGTGAAAGAAACAGCACCACCCTGCAACATGGAGGCAACGAAGCTGAGCACAACGGAGCAGATGACGTCAGGAGGATGCACGCTCCGCCACACCGACCACCAGCATCCACAGCATCAGCTAAGTGGGGATGAGGATCCCAGACATCCCCACTTCCGCTGCATCATCCACCACCAGGCAGAATCCTGATCGGATCTGTGCACAGAACCAAAAGAGAGGAAAAGTACAGCAAAACAGTCACAGGTGAGAAGATGAAGTGGCTTGCCAGACTCACCAGATGGCGCCATTTGAACACTTCAAGAAGGGACAATGTCTGCCCAATAACAATTACGAGTTCAACAGGAAACCGTATTGTAAGAAGAAGTGCATCGTTTAAAGGTCCTACTGTACCTTTCCTCAGTATAATCCAAATGGCGATATACTTAGAGTGTGATTAACAATATTGAGTTCAACAGGAAACCGTATTGTGAGAAGAAATGCATCGTTTAAGGTCATAATGCACCTTTCCTCAGTATAATCCAAACTGTGATATACTTAGAGTGTGATTAACAATATTGAGTTCAAAAGGAAACCGTATTGTCAACATGTGAATCTATTCCTAACCCTAACCTGAGTGTGGGAATATGCTTACCTGCAGCCTGTCTCGTGCTTTTTGCCTAAACATAACATTGGTGGGGTTATGTACGTACTTGTATCCTATTTTGGTTCTGGATCACACGAAGCCTAATCTGGTTCGCTATTCAAAAACCATAATTCCAGTGTTTTGAATAATTTCACTTACTTGAAGCCTAATCCGGCTCTATCATCTCTAAAGGTACACAACAGTATTGATGTTATGGGAGGTTGCGGACGTTGGAGGCCTCGGAGTTCAACCCAGTGATTGGACAGTGCATTGGCGCGTGCTGCTTTGTCAGTGCGCGGCCCCAAACCCATAATTCCCTAACCCTAACCCTAACCCTAACCCCTAACCCTAACCCTAACCCCTAACCCTAACCCTAACCCTAACCCCTAACCCTGTGATTAACAATATCGAGTTCAAAAGGAAACCGTATTGTCAACATGTGAATCTATTCCTAACCCTAACCTGAGTGTGGGAATATGCTTACCTGCAGCCTGTCTCGTGCTTTTTGCCTAAACATAACATTGGTGGGGTTATGTACGTACTTGTATCCTATTTTGGTTCTGGATCACACGAAGCCTAATCTGGTTCGCTATTCAAAAACCATAATTCCAGTGTTTTGAATAATTTCACTTACTTGAAGCCTAATCCGGCTCTATCATCTCTAAAGGTACACAACAGTATTGATGTTATGGGAGGTTGCGGACGTTGGAGGCCTCGGAGTTCAACCCAGTGATTGGACAGTGCATTGGCGCGTGCTGCTTTGTCAGTGCGCGGCCCCAAACCCATAATTCCCTAACCCTAACCCTAACCCTAACCCCTAACCCTAACCCTAACCCTAACCCCTAACCCTGTGATTAACAATATCGAGTTCAAAAGGAAACCGTATTGTCAACATGTGAATCTATTCCTAACCCTAACCTGAGTGTGGGAATATGCTTACCTGCAGCCTGTCTCGTGCTTTTTGCCTAAACATAACATTGGTGGGGTTATGTACGTACTTGTATCCTATTTTGGTTCTGGATCACACGAAGCCTAATCTGGTTCGCTATTCAAAAACCATAATTCCAGTGTTTTGAATAATTTCACTTACTTGAAGCCTAATCCGGCTCTTTCATCTCTAAATGTACACAACAGTATTGATGGTATGGGAGGTTGCGGACGTTGGAGGCCTCGGAGTTCAACCCAGTGATTGGACAGTGCATTGGCGCGTGCTGCTTTGTCAGTGCGCGGCCCCAAACCCATAATCCCCTACCAGCCCGTGCCTCCTGGGTCTGATTCCGAGTGTCCTCCGACGTCTACTCCTCCCTATACTTTCCTAATGGTGGTCGTGTGATGTGCTTTATTATAATTCTTGTAACGTCTACTTTGTATGTACAAGTTTCACAGGTTGAATATTCCGTTCGCCCACATATTCTGGTTGAAGCTGCAATGGGCACCCATGAATAGAGGTCAATAGTAACAATTGAGAAGAGTGCATTAATGTTTCATTTAATATAATGCATTTCATAGCCTATAAATGTTTACTGACTGCTGATTGGCCTTGGGAACGGAAGGGGAGGAGCCCACCGGAGCCATCTTGACGCTCTGACGGGGCTCCTTCTTTTCACCACCTGCCCACATGCCCGAACGGGCTGTGGGGTCCGTTCCTCCACTAAATGTACATTCTAGCCTGACGAAGAGCAAAGAGGCTCGAAACGCGTAGCTAGTGTAAACAATGTACTACTAAGTTTGTTCTACGTGCCTGTTTGGACGAAAATAAAAGGTAAAACCCGACTTTGGGACGTTATTTTTCGAGCCACATGTGCGCAGTGCTAACGTAGCAACTTAGCAATGGCCGCCGGGGACGACAGGCTAAACGTACAGTGCGCGTCCCCGCGTGCGCGCCTCCTCCCAAGAAACGGAGGAAAAAAGGTGGGGGCTGCTGCCTGAACACTACACCGGACCAGATGACGCTGCTTCCAGCACCGGCTCGGGTGAAAGAAACAGCACCACCCTGCAACATGGAGGCAACAAAGCTGAGCACAACGGAGCAGATGACGTCAGGAGGATGCACGCTCCGCCACACCGACCACCAGCATCCACAGCATCAGCTAAGTGGGGATGAGGATCCCAGACATCCCCACTTCCGCTGCATCATCCACCACCAGGCAGAATCCTGATCGGATCTGTGCACAGAACCAAAAGAGAGGAAAAGTACAGCAAAACAGTCACAGGTGAGAAGATGAAGTGGCTTGCCAGACTCACCAGATGGCGCCATTTGAACACTTCAAGAAGGGACAATGTCTGCCCAATAACAATTACGAGTTCAACAGGAAACCGTATTGTAAGAAGAAGTGCATCGTTTAAAGGTCCTACTGTACCTTTCCTCAGTATAATCCAAATGGCGATATACTTAGAGTGTGATTAACAATATTGAGTTCAACAGGAAACCGTATTGTGAGAAGAAATGCATCGTTTAAGGTCATAATGCACCTTTCCTCAGTATAATCCAAACTGTGATATACTTAGAGTGTGATTAACAATATTGAGTTCAAAAGGAAACCGTATTGTCAACATGTGAATCTATTCCTAACCCTAACCTGAGTGTGGGAATATGCTTACCTGCAGCCTGTCTCGTGCTTTTTGCCTAAACATAACATTGGTGGGGTTATGTACGTACTTGTATCCTATTTTGGTTCTGGATCACACGAAGCCTAATCTGGTTCGCTATTCAAAAACCATAATTCCAGTGTTTTGAATAATTTCACTTACTTGAAGCCTAATCCGGCTCTATCATCTCTAAAGGTACACAACAGTATTGATGTTATGGGAGGTTGCGGACGTTGGAGGCCTCGGAGTTCAACCCAGTGATTGGACAGTGCATTGGCGCGTGCTGCTTTGTCAGTGCGCGGCCCCAAACCCATAATTCCCTAACCCTAACCCTAACCCTAACCCCTAACCCTAACCCTAACCCCTAACCCTAACCCTAACCCTAACCCCTAACCCTGTGATTAACAATATCGAGTTCAAAAGGAAACCGTATTGTCAACATGTGAATCTATTCCTAACCCTAACCTGAGTGTGGGAATATGCTTACCTGCAGCCTGTCTCGTGCTTTTTGCCTAAACATAACATTGGTGGGGTTATGTACGTACTTGTATCCTATTTTGGTTCTGGATCACACGAAGCCTAATCTGGTTCGCTATTCAAAAACCATAATTCCAGTGTTTTGAATAATTTCACTTACTTGAAGCCTAATCCGGCTCTATCATCTCTAAAGGTACACAACAGTATTGATGTTATGGGAGGTTGCGGACGTTGGAGGCCTCGGAGTTCAACCCAGTGATTGGACAGTGCATTGGCGCGTGCTGCTTTGTCAGTGCGCGGCCCCAAACCCATAATTCCCTAACCCTAACCCTAACCCTAACCCCTAACCCTAACCCTAACCCCTAACCCTAACCCTAACCCTAACCCCTAACCCTGTGATTAACAATATCGAGTTCAAAAGGAAACCGTATTGTCAACATGTGAATCTATTCCTAACCCTAACCTGAGTGTGGGAATATGCTTACCTGCAGCCTGTCTCGTGCTTTTTGCCTAAACATAACATTGGTGGGGTTATGTACGTACTTGTATCCTATTTTGGTTCTGGATCACACGAAGCCTAATCTGGTTCGCTATTCAAAAACCATAATTCCAGTGTTTTGAATAATTTCACTTACTTGAAGCCTAATCCGGCTCTTTCATCTCTAAATGTACACAACAGTATTGATGGTATGGGAGGTTGCGGACGTTGGAGGCCTCGGAGTTCAACCCAGTGATTGGACAGTGCATTGGCGCGTGCTGCTTTGTCAGTGCGCGGCCCCAAACCCATAATCCCCTACCAGCCCGTGCCTCCTGGGTCTGATTCCGAGTGTCCTCCGACGTCTACTCCTCCCTATACTTTCCTAATGGTGGTCGTGTGATGTGCTTTATTATAATTCTTGTAACGTCTACTTTGTATGTACAAGTTTCACAGGTTGAATATTCCGTTCGCCCACATATTCTGGTTGAAGCTGCAATGGGCACCCATGAATAGAGGTCAATAGTAACAATTGAGAAGAGTGCATTAATGTTTCATTTAATATAATGCATTTCATAGCCTATAAATGTTTACTGACTGCTGATTGGCCTTGGGAACGGAAGGGGAGGAGCCCACCGGAGCCATCTTGACGCTCTGACGGGGCTCCTTCTTTTCACCACCTGCCCACATGCCCGAACGGGCTGTGGGGTCCGTTCCTCCACTAAATGTACATTCTAGCCTGACGAAGAGCAAAGAGGCTCGAAACGCGTAGCTAGTGTAAACAATGTACTACTAAGTTTGTTCTACGTGCCTGTTTGGACGAAAATAAAAGGTAAAACCCGACTTTGGGACGTTATTTTTCGAGCCACATGTGCGCAGTGCTAACGTAGCAACTTAGCAATGGCCGCCGGGGACGACAGGCTAAACGTACAGTGCGCGTCCCCGCGTGCGCGCCTCCTCCCAAGAAACGGAGGAAAAAAGGTGGGGGCTGCTGCCTGAACACTACACCGGACCAGATGACGCTGCTTCCAGCACCGGCTCGGGTGAAAGAAACAGCACCACCCTGCAACATGGAGGCAACGAAGCTGAGCACAACGGAGCAGATGACGTCAGGAGGATGCACGCTCCGCCACACCGACCACCAGCATCCACAGCATCAGCTAAGTGGGGATGAGGATCCCAGACATCCCCACTTCCGCTGCATCATCCACCACCAGGCAGAATCCTGATCGGATCTGTGCACAGAACCAAAAGAGAGGAAAAGTACAGCAAAACAGTCACAGGTGAGAAGATGAAGTGGCTTGCCAGACTCACCAGATGGCGCCATTTGAACACTTCAAGAAGGGACAATGTCTGCCCAATAACAATTACGAGTTCAACAGGAAACCGTATTGTAAGAAGAAGTGCATCGTTTAAAGGTCCTACTGTACCTTTCCTCAGTATAATCCAAATGGCGATATACTTAGAGTGTGATTAACAATATTGAGTTCAACAGGAAACCGTATTGTGAGAAGAAATGCATCGTTTAAGGTCATAATGCACCTTTCCTCAGTATAATCCAAACTGTGATATACTTAGAGTGTGATTAACAATATTGAGTTCAAAAGGAAACCGTATTGTCAACATGTGAATCTATTCCTAACCCTAACCTGAGTGTGGGAATATGCTTACCTGCAGCCTGTCTCGTGCTTTTTGCCTAAACATAACATTGGTGGGGTTATGTACGTACTTGTATCCTATTTTGGTTCTGGATCACACGAAGCCTAATCTGGTTCGCTATTCAAAAACCATAATTCCAGTGTTTTGAATAATTTCACTTACTTGAAGCCTAATCCGGCTCTATCATCTCTAAAGGTACACAACAGTATTGATGTTATGGGAGGTTGCGGACGTTGGAGGCCTCGGAGTTCAACCCAGTGATTGGACAGTGCATTGGCGCGTGCTGCTTTGTCAGTGCGCGGCCCCAAACCCATAATTCCCTAACCCTAACCCTAACCCTAACCCCTAACCCTAACCCTAACCCCTAACCCTAACCCTAACCCTAACCCCTAACCCTGTGATTAACAATATCGAGTTCAAAAGGAAACCGTATTGTCAACATGTGAATCTATTCCTAACCCTAACCTGAGTGTGGGAATATGCTTACCTGCAGCCTGTCTCGTGCTTTTTGCCTAAACATAACATTGGTGGGGTTATGTACGTACTTGTATCCTATTTTGGTTCTGGATCACACGAAGCCTAATCTGGTTCGCTATTCAAAAACCATAATTCCAGTGTTTTGAATAATTTCACTTACTTGAAGCCTAATCCGGCTCTTTCATCTCTAAATGTACACAACAGTATTGATGGTATGGGAGGTTGCGGACGTTGGAGGCCTCGGAGTTCAACCCAGTGATTGGACAGTGCATTGGCGCGTGCTGCTTTGTCAGTGCGCGGCCCCAAACCCATAATCCCCTACCAGCCCGTGCCTCCTGGGTCTGATTCCGAGTGTCCTCCGACGTCTACTCCTCCCTATACTTTCCTAATGGTGGTCGTGTGATGTGCTTTATTATAATTCTTGTAACGTCTACTTTGTATGTACAAGTTTCACAGGTTGAATATTCCGTTCGCCCACATATTCTGGTTGAAGCTGCAATGGGCACCCATGAATAGAGGTCAATAGTAACAATTGAGAAGAGTGCATTAATGTTTCATTTAATATAATGCATTTCATAGCCTATAAATGTTTACTGACTGCTGATTGGCCTTGGGAACGGAAGGGGAGGAGCCCACCGGAGCCATCTTGACGCTCTGACGGGGCTCCTTCTTTTCACCACCTGCCCACATGCCCGAACGGGCTGTGGGGTCCGTTCCTCCACTAAATGTACATTCTAGCCTGACGAAGAGCAAAGAGGCTCGAAACGCGTAGCTAGTGTAAACAATGTACTACTAAGTTTGTTCTACGTGCCTGTTTGGACGAAAATAAAAGGTAAAACCCGACTTTGGGACGTTATTTTTCGAGCCACATGTGCGCAGTGCTAACGTAGCAACTTAGCAATGGCCGCCGGGGACGACAGGCTAAACGTACAGTGCGCGTCCCCGCGTGCGCGCCTCCTCCCAAGAAACGGAGGAAAAAAGGTGGGGGCTGCTGCCTGAACACTACACCGGACCAGATGACGCTGCTTCCAGCACCGGCTCGGGTGAAAGAAACAGCACCACCCTGCAACATGGAGGCAACGAAGCTGAGCACAACGGAGCAGATGACGTCAGGAGGATGCACGCTCCGCCACACCGACCACCAGCATCCACAGCATCAGCTAAGTGGGGATGAGGATCCCAGACATCCCCACTTCCGCTGCATCATCCACCACCAGGCAGAATCCTGATCGGATCTGTGCACAGAACCAAAAGAGAGGAAAAGTACAGCAAAACAGTCACAGGTGAGAAGATGAAGTGGCTTGCCAGACTCACCAGATGGCGCCATTTGAACACTTCAAGAAGGGACAATGTCTGCCCAATAACAATTACGAGTTCAACAGGAAACCGTATTGTAAGAAGAAGTGCATCGTTTAAAGGTCCTACTGTACCTTTCCTCAGTATAATCCAAATGGCGATATACTTAGAGTGTGATTAACAATATTGAGTTCAACAGGAAACCGTATTGTGAGAAGAAATGCATCGTTTAAGGTCATAATGCACCTTTCCTCAGTATAATCCAAACTGTGATATACTTAGAGTGTGATTAACAATATTGAGTTCAAAAGGAAACCGTATTGTCAACATGTGAATCTATTCCTAACCCTAACCTGAGTGTGGGAATATGCTTACCTGCAGCCTGTCTCGTGCTTTTTGCCTAAACATAACATTGGTGGGGTTATGTACGTACTTGTATCCTATTTTGGTTCTGGATCACACGAAGCCTAATCTGGTTCGCTATTCAAAAACCATAATTCCAGTGTTTTGAATAATTTCACTTACTTGAAGCCTAATCCGGCTCTATCATCTCTAAAGGTACACAACAGTATTGATGTTATGGGAGGTTGCGGACGTTGGAGGCCTCGGAGTTCAACCCAGTGATTGGACAGTGCATTGGCGCGTGCTGCTTTGTCAGTGCGCGGCCCCAAACCCATAATTCCCTAACCCTAACCCTAACCCTAACCCCTAACCCTAACCCTAACCCCTAACCCTAACCCTAACCCTAACCCCTAACCCTGTGATTAACAATATCGAGTTCAAAAGGAAACCGTATTGTCAACATGTGAATCTATTCCTAACCCTAACCTGAGTGTGGGAATATGCTTACCTGCAGCCTGTCTCGTGCTTTTTGCCTAAACATAACATTGGTGGGGTTATGTACGTACTTGTATCCTATTTTGGTTCTGGATCACACGAAGCCTAATCTGGTTCGCTATTCAAAAACCATAATTCCAGTGTTTTGAATAATTTCACTTACTTGAAGCCTAATCCGGCTCTTTCATCTCTAAATGTACACAACAGTATTGATGGTATGGGAGGTTGCGGACGTTGGAGGCCTCGGAGTTCAACCCAGTGATTGGACAGTGCATTGGCGCGTGCTGCTTTGTCAGTGCGCGGCCCCAAACCCATAATCCCCTACCAGCCCGTGCCTCCTGGGTCTGATTCCGAGTGTCCTCCGACGTCTACTCCTCCCTATACTTTCCTAATGGTGGTCGTGTGATGTGCTTTATTATAATTCTTGTAACGTCTACTTTGTATGTACAAGTTTCACAGGTTGAATATTCCGTTCGCCCACATATTCTGGTTGAAGCTGCAATGGGCACCCATGAATAGAGGTCAATAGTAACAATTGAGAAGAGTGCATTAATGTTTCATTTAATATAATGCATTTCATAGCCTATAAATGTTTACTGACTGCTGATTGGCCTTGGGAACGGAAGGGGAGGAGCCCACCGGAGCCATCTTGACGCTCTGACGGGGCTCCTTCTTTTCACCACCTGCCCACATGCCCGAACGGGCTGTGGGGTCCGTTCCTCCACTAAATGTACATTCTAGCCTGACGAAGAGCAAAGAGGCTCGAAACGCGTAGCTAGTGTAAACAATGTACTACTAAGTTTGTTCTACGTGCCTGTTTGGACGAAAATAAAAGGTAAAACCCGACTTTGGGACGTTATTTTTCGAGCCACATGTGCGCAGTGCTAACGTAGCAACTTAGCAATGGCCGCCGGGGACGACAGGCTAAACGTACAGTGCGCGTCCCCGCGTGCGCGCCTCCTCCCAAGAAACGGAGGAAAAAAGGTGGGGGCTGCTGCCTGAACACTACACCGGACCAGATGACGCTGCTTCCAGCACCGGCTCGGGTGAAAGAAACAGCACCACCCTGCAACATGGAGGCAACGAAGCTGAGCACAACGGAGCAGATGACGTCAGGAGGATGCACGCTCCGCCACACCGACCACCAGCATCCACAGCATCAGCTAAGTGGGGATGAGGATCCCAGACATCCCCACTTCCGCTGCATCATCCACCACCAGGCAGAATCCTGATCGGATCTGTGCACAGAACCAAAAGAGAGGAAAAGTACAGCAAAACAGTCACAGGTGAGAAGATGAAGTGGCTTGCCAGACTCACCAGATGGCGCCATTTGAACACTTCAAGAAGGGACAATGTCTGCCCAATAACAATTACGAGTTCAACAGGAAACCGTATTGTAAGAAGAAGTGCATCGTTTAAAGGTCCTACTGTACCTTTCCTCAGTATAATCCAAATGGCGATATACTTAGAGTGTGATTAACAATATTGAGTTCAACAGGAAACCGTATTGTGAGAAGAAATGCATCGTTTAAGGTCATAATGCACCTTTCCTCAGTATAATCCAAACTGTGATATACTTAGAGTGTGATTAACAATATTGAGTTCAAAAGGAAACCGTATTGTCAACATGTGAATCTATTCCTAACCCTAACCTGAGTGTGGGAATATGCTTACCTGCAGCCTGTCTCGTGCTTTTTGCCTAAACATAACATTGGTGGGGTTATGTACGTACTTGTATCCTATTTTGGTTCTGGATCACACGAAGCCTAATCTGGTTCGCTATTCAAAAACCATAATTCCAGTGTTTTGAATAATTTCACTTACTTGAAGCCTAATCCGGCTCTATCATCTCTAAAGGTACACAACAGTATTGATGTTATGGGAGGTTGCGGACGTTGGAGGCCTCGGAGTTCAACCCAGTGATTGGACAGTGCATTGGCGCGTGCTGCTTTGTCAGTGCGCGGCCCCAAACCCATAATTCCCTAACCCTAACCCTAACCCTAACCCCTAACCCTAACCCTAACCCCTAACCCTAACCCTAACCCTAACCCCTAACCCTGTGATTAACAATATCGAGTTCAAAAGGAAACCGTATTGTCAACATGTGAATCTATTCCTAACCCTAACCTGAGTGTGGGAATATGCTTACCTGCAGCCTGTCTCGTGCTTTTTGCCTAAACATAACATTGGTGGGGTTATGTACGTACTTGTATCCTATTTTGGTTCTGGATCACACGAAGCCTAATCTGGTTCGCTATTCAAAAACCATAATTCCAGTGTTTTGAATAATTTCACTTACTTGAAGCCTAATCCGGCTCTTTCATCTCTAAATGTACACAACAGTATTGATGGTATGGGAGGTTGCGGACGTTGGAGGCCTCGGAGTTCAACCCAGTGATTGGACAGTGCATTGGCGCGTGCTGCTTTGTCAGTGCGCGGCCCCAAACCCATAATCCCCTACCAGCCCGTGCCTCCTGGGTCTGATTCCGAGTGTCCTCCGACGTCTACTCCTCCCTATACTTTCCTAATGGTGGTCGTGTGATGTGCTTTATTATAATTCTTGTAACGTCTACTTTGTATGTACAAGTTTCACAGGTTGAATATTCCGTTCGCCCACATATTCTGGTTGAAGCTGCAATGGGCACCCATGAATAGAGGTCAATAGTAACAATTGAGAAGAGTGCATTAATGTTTCATTTAATATAATGCATTTCATAGCCTATAAATGTTTACTGACTGCTGATTGGCCTTGGGAACGGAAGGGGAGGAGCCCACCGGAGCCATCTTGACGCTCTGACGGGGCTCCTTCTTTTCACCACCTGCCCACATGCCCGAACGGGCTGTGGGGTCCGTTCCTCCACTAAATGTACATTCTAGCCTGACGAAGAGCAAAGAGGCTCGAAACGCGTAGCTAGTGTAAACAATGTACTACTAAGTTTGTTCTACGTGCCTGTTTGGACGAAAATAAAAGGTAAAACCCGACTTTGGGACGTTATTTTTCGAGCCACATGTGCGCAGTGCTAACGTAGCAACTTAGCAATGGCCGCCGGGGACGACAGGCTAAACGTACAGTGCGCGTCCCCGCGTGCGCGCCTCCTCCCAAGAAACGGAGGAAAAAAGGTGGGGGCTGCTGCCTGAACACTACACCGGACCAGATGACGCTGCTTCCAGCACCGGCTCGGGTGAAAGAAACAGCACCACCCTGCAACATGGAGGCAACGAAGCTGAGCACAACGGAGCAGATGACGTCAGGAGGATGCACGCTCCGCCACACCGACCACCAGCATCCACAGCATCAGCTAAGTGGGGATGAGGATCCCAGACATCCCCACTTCCGCTGCATCATCCACCACCAGGCAGAATCCTGATCGGATCTGTGCACAGAACCAAAAGAGAGGAAAAGTACAGCAAAACAGTCACAGGTGAGAAGATGAAGTGGCTTGCCAGACTCACCAGATGGCGCCATTTGAACACTTCAAGAAGGGACAATGTCTGCCCAATAACAATTACGAGTTCAACAGGAAACCGTATTGTAAGAAGAAGTGCATCGTTTAAAGGTCCTACTGTACCTTTCCTCAGTATAATCCAAATGGCGATATACTTAGAGTGTGATTAACAATATTGAGTTCAACAGGAAACCGTATTGTGAGAAGAAATGCATCGTTTAAGGTCATAATGCACCTTTCCTCAGTATAATCCAAACTGTGATATACTTAGAGTGTGATTAACAATATTGAGTTCAAAAGGAAACCGTATTGTCAACATGTGAATCTATTCCTAACCCTAACCTGAGTGTGGGAATATGCTTACCTGCAGCCTGTCTCGTGCTTTTTGCCTAAACATAACATTGGTGGGGTTATGTACGTACTTGTATCCTATTTTGGTTCTGGATCACACGAAGCCTAATCTGGTTCGCTATTCAAAAACCATAATTCCAGTGTTTTGAATAATTTCACTTACTTGAAGCCTAATCCGGCTCTATCATCTCTAAAGGTACACAACAGTATTGATGTTATGGGAGGTTGCGGACGTTGGAGGCCTCGGAGTTCAACCCAGTGATTGGACAGTGCATTGGCGCGTGCTGCTTTGTCAGTGCGCGGCCCCAAACCCATAATTCCCTAACCCTAACCCTAACCCCTAACCCCTAACCCTAACCCCTAACCCTAACCCTAACCCTAACCCCTAACCCTGTGATTAACAATATCGAGTTCAAAAGGAAACCGTATTGTCAACATGTGAATCTATTCCTAACCCTAACCTGAGTGTGGGAATATGCTTACCTGCAGCCTGTCTCGTGCTTTTTGCCTAAACATAACATTGGTGGGGTTATGTACGTACTTGTATCCTATTTTGGTTCTGGATCACACGAAGCCTAATCTGGTTCGCTATTCAAAAACCATAATTCCAGTGTTTTGAATAATTTCACTTACTTGAAGCCTAATCCGGCTCTTTCATCTCTAAATGTACACAACAGTATTGATGGTATGGGAGGTTGCGGACGTTGGAGGCCTCGGAGTTCAACCCAGTGATTGGACAGTGCATTGGCGCGTGCTGCTTTGTCAGTGCGCGGCCCCAAACCCATAATCCCCTACCAGCCCGTGCCTCCTGGGTCTGATTCCGAGTGTCCTCCGACGTCTACTCCTCCCTATACTTTCCTAATGGTGGTCGTGTGATGTGCTTTATTATAATTCTTGTAACGTCTACTTTGTATGTACAAGTTTCACAGGTTGAATATTCCGTTCGCCCACATATTCTGGTTGAAGCTGCAATGGGCACCCATGAATAGAGGTCAATAGTAACAATTGAGAAGAGTGCATTAATGTTTCATTTAATATAATGCATTTCATAGCCTATAAATGTTTACTGACTGCTGATTGGCCTTGGGAACGGAAGGGGAGGAGCCCACCGGAGCCATCTTGACGCTCTGACGGGGCTCCTTCTTTTCACCACCTGCCCACATGCCCGAACGGGCTGTGGGGTCCGTTCCTCCACTAAATGTACATTCTAGCCTGACGAAGAGCAAAGAGGCTCGAAACGCGTAGCTAGTGTAAACAATGTACTACTAAGTTTGTTCTACGTGCCTGTTTGGACGAAAATAAAAGGTAAAACCCGACTTTGGGACGTTATTTTTCGAGCCACATGTGCGCAGTGCTAACGTAGCAACTTAGCAATGGCCGCCGGGGACGACAGGCTAAACGTACAGTGCGCGTCCCCGCGTGCGCGCCTCCTCCCAAGAAACGGAGGAAAAAAGGTGGGGGCTGCTGCCTGAACACTACACCGGACCAGATGACGCTGCTTCCAGCACCGGCTCGGGTGAAAGAAACAGCACCACCCTGCAACATGGAGGCAACGAAGCTGAGCACAACGGAGCAGATGACGTCAGGAGGATGCACGCTCCGCCACACCGACCACCAGCATCCACAGCATCAGCTAAGTGGGGATGAGGATCCCAGACATCCCCACTTCCGCTGCATCATCCACCACCAGGCAGAATCCTGATCGGATCTGTGCACAGAACCAAAAGAGAGGAAAAGTACAGCAAAACAGTCACAGGTGAGAAGATGAAGTGGCTTGCCAGACTCACCAGATGGCGCCATTTGAACACTTCAAGAAGGGACAATGTCTGCCCAATAACAATTACGAGTTCAACAGGAAACCGTATTGTAAGAAGAAGTGCATCGTTTAAAGGTCCTACTGTACCTTTCCTCAGTATAATCCAAATGGCGATATACTTAGAGTGTGATTAACAATATTGAGTTCAACAGGAAACCGTATTGTGAGAAGAAATGCATCGTTTAAGGTCATAATGCACCTTTCCTCAGTATAATCCAAACTGTGATATACTTAGAGTGTGATTAACAATATTGAGTTCAAAAGGAAACCGTATTGTCAACATGTGAATCTATTCCTAACCCTAACCTGAGTGTGGGAATATGCTTACCTGCAGCCTGTCTCGTGCTTTTTGCCTAAACATAACATTGGTGGGGTTATGTACGTACTTGTATCCTATTTTGGTTCTGGATCACACGAAGCCTAATCTGGTTCGCTATTCAAAAACCATAATTCCAGTGTTTTGAATAATTTCACTTACTTGAAGCCTAATCCGGCTCTATCATCTCTAAAGGTACACAACAGTATTGATGTTATGGGAGGTTGCGGACGTTGGAGGCCTCGGAGTTCAACCCAGTGATTGGACAGTGCATTGGCGCGTGCTGCTTTGTCAGTGCGCGGCCCCAAACCCATAATTCCCTAACCCTAACCCTAACCCTAACCCCTAACCCTAACCCTAACCCCTAACCCTAACCCTAACCCTAACCCCTAACCCTGTGATTAACAATATCGAGTTCAAAAGGAAACCGTATTGTCAACATGTGAATCTATTCCTAACCCTAACCTGAGTGTGGGAATATGCTTACCTGCAGCCTGTCTCGTGCTTTTTGCCTAAACATAACATTGGTGGGGTTATGTACGTACTTGTATCCTATTTTGGTTCTGGATCACACGAAGCCTAATCTGGTTCGCTATTCAAAAACCATAATTCCAGTGTTTTGAATAATTTCACTTACTTGAAGCCTAATCCGGCTCTTTCATCTCTAAATGTACACAACAGTATTGATGGTATGGGAGGTTGCGGACGTTGGAGGCCTCGGAGTTCAACCCAGTGATTGGACAGTGCATTGGCGCGTGCTGCTTTGTCAGTGCGCGGCCCCAAACCCATAATCCCCTACCAGCCCGTGCCTCCTGGGTCTGATTCCGAGTGTCCTCCGACGTCTACTCCTCCCTATACTTTCCTAATGGTGGTCGTGTGATGTGCTTTATTATAATTCTTGTAACGTCTACTTTGTATGTACAAGTTTCACAGGTTGAATATTCCGTTCGCCCACATATTCTGGTTGAAGCTGCAATGGGCACCCATGAATAGAGGTCAATAGTAACAATTGAGAAGAGTGCATTAATGTTTCATTTAATATAATGCATTTCATAGCCTATAAATGTTTACTGACTGCTGATTGGCCTTGGGAACGGAAGGGGAGGAGCCCACCGGAGCCATCTTGACGCTCTGACGGGGCTCCTTCTTTTCACCACCTGCCCACATGCCCGAACGGGCTGTGGGGTCCGTTCCTCCACTAAATGTACATTCTAGCCTGACGAAGAGCAAAGAGGCTCGAAACGCGTAGCTAGTGTAAACAATGTACTACTAAGTTTGTTCTACGTGCCTGTTTGGACGAAAATAAAAGGTAAAACCCGACTTTGGGACGTTATTTTTCGAGCCACATGTGCGCAGTGCTAACGTAGCAACTTAGCAATGGCCGCCGGGGACGACAGGCTAAACGTACAGTGCGCGTCCCCGCGTGCGCGCCTCCTCCCAAGAAACGGAGGAAAAAAGGTGGGGGCTGCTGCCTGAACACTACACCGGACCAGATGACGCTGCTTCCAGCACCGGCTCGGGTGAAAGAAACAGCACCACCCTGCAACATGGAGGCAACGAAGCTGAGCACAACGGAGCAGATGACGTCAGGAGGATGCACGCTCCGCCACACCGACCACCAGCATCCACAGCATCAGCTAAGTGGGGATGAGGATCCCAGACATCCCCACTTCCGCTGCATCATCCACCACCAGGCAGAATCCTGATCGGATCTGTGCACAGAACCAAAAGAGAGGAAAAGTACAGCAAAACAGTCACAGGTGAGAAGATGAAGTGGCTTGCCAGACTCACCAGATGGCGCCATTTGAACACTTCAAGAAGGGACAATGTCTGCCCAATAACAATTACGAGTTCAACAGGAAACCGTATTGTAAGAAGAAGTGCATCGTTTAAAGGTCCTACTGTACCTTTCCTCAGTATAATCCAAATGGCGATATACTTAGAGTGTGATTAACAATATTGAGTTCAACAGGAAACCGTATTGTGAGAAGAAATGCATCGTTTAAGGTCATAATGCACCTTTCCTCAGTATAATCCAAACTGTGATATACTTAGAGTGTGATTAACAATATTGAGTTCAAAAGGAAACCGTATTGTCAACATGTGAATCTATTCCTAACCCTAACCTGAGTGTGGGAATATGCTTACCTGCAGCCTGTCTCGTGCTTTTTGCCTAAACATAACATTGGTGGGGTTATGTACGTACTTGTATCCTATTTTGGTTCTGGATCACACGAAGCCTAATCTGGTTCGCTATTCAAAAACCATAATTCCAGTGTTTTGAATAATTTCACTTACTTGAAGCCTAATCCGGCTCTATCATCTCTAAAGGTACACAACAGTATTGATGTTATGGGAGGTTGCGGACGTTGGAGGCCTCGGAGTTCAACCCAGTGATTGGACAGTGCATTGGCGCGTGCTGCTTTGTCAGTGCGCGGCCCCAAACCCATAATTCCCTAACCCTAACCCTAACCCTAACCCCTAACCCTAACCCTAACCCCTAACCCTAACCCTAACCCTAACCCCTAACCCTGTGATTAACAATATCGAGTTCAAAAGGAAACCGTATTGTCAACATGTGAATCTATTCCTAACCCTAACCTGAGTGTGGGAATATGCTTACCTGCAGCCTGTCTCGTGCTTTTTGCCTAAACATAACATTGGTGGGGTTATGTACGTACTTGTATCCTATTTTGGTTCTGGATCACACGAAGCCTAATCTGGTTCGCTATTCAAAAACCATAATTCCAGTGTTTTGAATAATTTCACTTACTTGAAGCCTAATCCGGCTCTTTCATCTCTAAATGTACACAACAGTATTGATGGTATGGGAGGTTGCGGACGTTGGAGGCCTCGGAGTTCAACCCAGTGATTGGACAGTGCATTGGCGCGTGCTGCTTTGTCAGTGCGCGGCCCCAAACCCATAATCCCCTACCAGCCCGTGCCTCCTGGGTCTGATTCCGAGTGTCCTCCGACGTCTACTCCTCCCTATACTTTCCTAATGGTGGTCGTGTGATGTGCTTTATTATAATTCTTGTAACGTCTACTTTGTATGTACAAGTTTCACAGGTTGAATATTCCGTTCGCCCACATATTCTGGTTGAAGCTGCAATGGGCACCCATGAATAGAGGTCAATAGTAACAATTGAGAAGAGTGCATTAATGTTTCATTTAATATAATGCATTTCATAGCCTATAAATGTTTACTGACTGCTGATTGGCCTTGGGAACGGAAGGGGAGGAGCCCACCGGAGCCATCTTGACGCTCTGACGGGGCTCCTTCTTTTCACCACCTGCCCACATGCCCGAACGGGCTGTGGGGTCCGTTCCTCCACTAAATGTACATTCTAGCCTGACGAAGAGCAAAGAGGCTCGAAACGCGTAGCTAGTGTAAACAATGTACTACTAAGTTTGTTCTACGTGCCTGTTTGGACGAAAATAAAAGGTAAAACCCGACTTTGGGACGTTATTTTTCGAGCCACATGTGCGCAGTGCTAACGTAGCAACTTAGCAATGGCCGCCGGGGACGACAGGCTAAACGTACAGTGCGCGTCCCCGCGTGCGCGCCTCCTCCCAAGAAACGGAGGAAAAAAGGTGGGGGCTGCTGCCTGAACACTACACCGGACCAGATGACGCTGCTTCCAGCACCGGCTCGGGTGAAAGAAACAGCACCACCCTGCAACATGGAGGCAACGAAGCTGAGCACAACGGAGCAGATGACGTCAGGAGGATGCACGCTCCGCCACACCGACCACCAGCATCCACAGCATCAGCTAAGTGGGGATGAGGATCCCAGACATCCCCACTTCCGCTGCATCATCCACCACCAGGCAGAATCCTGATCGGATCTGTGCACAGAACCAAAAGAGAGGAAAAGTACAGCAAAACAGTCACAGGTGAGAAGATGAAGTGGCTTGCCAGACTCACCAGATGGCGCCATTTGAACACTTCAAGAAGGGACAATGTCTGCCCAATAACAATTACGAGTTCAACAGGAAACCGTATTGTAAGAAGAAGTGCATCGTTTAAAGGTCCTACTGTACCTTTCCTCAGTATAATCCAAATGGCGATATACTTAGAGTGTGATTAACAATATTGAGTTCAACAGGAAACCGTATTGTGAGAAGAAATGCATCGTTTAAGGTCATAATGCACCTTTCCTCAGTATAATCCAAACTGTGATATACTTAGAGTGTGATTAACAATATTGAGTTCAAAAGGAAACCGTATTGTCAACATGTGAATCTATTCCTAACCCTAACCTGAGTGTGGGAATATGCTTACCTGCAGCCTGTCTCGTGCTTTTTGCCTAAACATAACATTGGTGGGGTTATGTACGTACTTGTATCCTATTTTGGTTCTGGATCACACGAAGCCTAATCTGGTTCGCTATTCAAAAACCATAATTCCAGTGTTTTGAATAATTTCACTTACTTGAAGCCTAATCCGGCTCTATCATCTCTAAAGGTACACAACAGTATTGATGTTATGGGAGGTTGCGGACGTTGGAGGCCTCGGAGTTCAACCCAGTGATTGGACAGTGCATTGGCGCGTGCTGCTTTGTCAGTGCGCGGCCCCAAACCCATAATTCCCTAACCCTAACCCTAACCCCTAACCCTAACCCTAACCCCTAACCCTAACCCTAACCCTAACCCCTAACCCTGTGATTAACAATATCGAGTTCAAAAGGAAACCGTATTGTCAACATGTGAATCTATTCCTAACCCTAACCTGAGTGTGGGAATATGCTTACCTGCAGCCTGTCTCGTGCTTTTTGCCTAAACATAACATTGGTGGGGTTATGTACGTACTTGTATCCTATTTTGGTTCTGGATCACACGAAGCCTAATCTGGTTCGCTATTCAAAAACCATAATTCCAGTGTTTTGAATAATTTCACTTACTTGAAGCCTAATCCGGCTCTTTCATCTCTAAATGTACACAACAGTATTGATGGTATGGGAGGTTGCGGACGTTGGAGGCCTCGGAGTTCAACCCAGTGATTGGACAGTGCATTGGCGCGTGCTGCTTTGTCAGTGCGCGGCCCCAAACCCATAATCCCCTACCAGCCCGTGCCTCCTGGGTCTGATTCCGAGTGTCCTCCGACGTCTACTCCTCCCTATACTTTCCTAATGGTGGTCGTGTGATGTGCTTTATTATAATTCTTGTAACGTCTACTTTGTATGTACAAGTTTCACAGGTTGAATATTCCGTTCGCCCACATATTCTGGTTGAAGCTGCAATGGGCACCCATGAATAGAGGTCAATAGTAACAATTGAGAAGAGTGCATTAATGTTTCATTTAATATAATGCATTTCATAGCCTATAAATGTTTACTGACTGCTGATTGGCCTTGGGAACGGAAGGGGAGGAGCCCACCGGAGCCATCTTGACGCTCTGACGGGGCTCCTTCTTTTCACCACCTGCCCACATGCCCGAACGGGCTGTGGGGTCCGTTCCTCCACTAAATGTACATTCTAGCCTGACGAAGAGCAAAGAGGCTCGAAACGCGTAGCTAGTGTAAACAATGTACTACTAAGTTTGTTCTACGTGCCTGTTTGGACGAAAATAAAAGGTAAAACCCGACTTTGGGACGTTATTTTTCGAGCCACATGTGCGCAGTGCTAACGTAGCAACTTAGCAATGGCCGCCGGGGACGACAGGCTAAACGTACAGTGCGCGTCCCCGCGTGCGCGCCTCCTCCCAAGAAACGGAGGAAAAAAGGTGGGGGCTGCTGCCTGAACACTACACCGGACCAGATGACGCTGCTTCCAGCACCGGCTCGGGTGAAAGAAACAGCACCACCCTGCAACATGGAGGCAACGAAGCTGAGCACAACGGAGCAGATGACGTCAGGAGGATGCACGCTCCGCCACACCGACCACCAGCATCCACAGCATCAGCTAAGTGGGGATGAGGATCCCAGACATCCCCACTTCCGCTGCATCATCCACCACCAGGCAGAATCCTGATCGGATCTGTGCACAGAACCAAAAGAGAGGAAAAGTACAGCAAAACAGTCACAGGTGAGAAGATGAAGTGGCTTGCCAGACTCACCAGATGGCGCCATTTGAACACTTCAAGAAGGGACAATGTCTGCCCAATAACAATTACGAGTTCAACAGGAAACCGTATTGTAAGAAGAAGTGCATCGTTTAAAGGTCCTACTGTACCTTTCCTCAGTATAATCCAAATGGCGATATACTTAGAGTGTGATTAACAATATTGAGTTCAACAGGAAACCGTATTGTGAGAAGAAATGCATCGTTTAAGGTCATAATGCACCTTTCCTCAGTATAATCCAAACTGTGATATACTTAGAGTGTGATTAACAATATTGAGTTCAAAAGGAAACCGTATTGTCAACATGTGAATCTATTCCTAACCCTAACCTGAGTGTGGGAATATGCTTACCTGCAGCCTGTCTCGTGCTTTTTGCCTAAACATAACATTGGTGGGGTTATGTACGTACTTGTATCCTATTTTGGTTCTGGATCACACGAAGCCTAATCTGGTTCGCTATTCAAAAACCATAATTCCAGTGTTTTGAATAATTTCACTTACTTGAAGCCTAATCCGGCTCTATCATCTCTAAAGGTACACAACAGTATTGATGTTATGGGAGGTTGCGGACGTTGGAGGCCTCGGAGTTCAACCCAGTGATTGGACAGTGCATTGGCGCGTGCTGCTTTGTCAGTGCGCGGCCCCAAACCCATAATTCCCTAACCCTAACCCTAACCCTAACCCCTAACCCTAACCCTAACCCCTAACCCTAACCCTAACCCTAACCCCTAACCCTGTGATTAACAATATCGAGTTCAAAAGGAAACCGTATTGTCAACATGTGAATCTATTCCTAACCCTAACCTGAGTGTGGGAATATGCTTACCTGCAGCCTGTCTCGTGCTTTTTGCCTAAACATAACATTGGTGGGGTTATGTACGTACTTGTATCCTATTTTGGTTCTGGATCACACGAAGCCTAATCTGGTTCGCTATTCAAAAACCATAATTCCAGTGTTTTGAATAATTTCACTTACTTGAAGCCTAATCCGGCTCTTTCATCTCTAAATGTACACAACAGTATTGATGGTATGGGAGGTTGCGGACGTTGGAGGCCTCGGAGTTCAACCCAGTGATTGGACAGTGCATTGGCGCGTGCTGCTTTGTCAGTGCGCGGCCCCAAACCCATAATCCCCTACCAGCCCGTGCCTCCTGGGTCTGATTCCGAGTGTCCTCCGACGTCTACTCCTCCCTATACTTTCCTAATGGTGGTCGTGTGATGTGCTTTATTATAATTCTTGTAACGTCTACTTTGTATGTACAAGTTTCACAGGTTGAATATTCCGTTCGCCCACATATTCTGGTTGAAGCTGCAATGGGCACCCATGAATAGAGGTCAATAGTAACAATTGAGAAGAGTGCATTAATGTTTCATTTAATATAATGCATTTCATAGCCTATAAATGTTTACTGACTGCTGATTGGCCTTGGGAACGGAAGGGGAGGAGCCCACCGGAGCCATCTTGACGCTCTGACGGGGCTCCTTCTTTTCACCACCTGCCCACATGCCCGAACGGGCTGTGGGGTCCGTTCCTCCACTAAATGTACATTCTAGCCTGACGAAGAGCAAAGAGGCTCGAAACGCGTAGCTAGTGTAAACAATGTACTACTAAGTTTGTTCTACGTGCCTGTTTGGACGAAAATAAAAGGTAAAACCCGACTTTGGGACGTTATTTTTCGAGCCACATGTGCGCAGTGCTAACGTAGCAACTTAGCAATGGCCGCCGGGGACGACAGGCTAAACGTACAGTGCGCGTCCCCGCGTGCGCGCCTCCTCCCAAGAAACGGAGGAAAAAAGGTGGGGGCTGCTGCCTGAACACTACACCGGACCAGATGACGCTGCTTCCAGCACCGGCTCGGGTGAAAGAAACAGCACCACCCTGCAACATGGAGGCAACGAAGCTGAGCACAACGGAGCAGATGACGTCAGGAGGATGCACGCTCCGCCACACCGACCACCAGCATCCACAGCATCAGCTAAGTGGGGATGAGGATCCCAGACATCCCCACTTCCGCTGCATCATCCACCACCAGGCAGAATCCTGATCGGATCTGTGCACAGAACCAAAAGAGAGGAAAAGTACAGCAAAACAGTCACAGGTGAGAAGATGAAGTGGCTTGCCAGACTCACCAGATGGCGCCATTTGAACACTTCAAGAAGGGACAATGTCTGCCCAATAACAATTACGAGTTCAACAGGAAACCGTATTGTAAGAAGAAGTGCATCGTTTAAAGGTCCTACTGTACCTTTCCTCAGTATAATCCAAATGGCGATATACTTAGAGTGTGATTAACAATATTGAGTTCAACAGGAAACCGTATTGTGAGAAGAAATGCATCGTTTAAGGTCATAATGCACCTTTCCTCAGTATAATCCAAACTGTGATATACTTAGAGTGTGATTAACAATATTGAGTTCAAAAGGAAACCGTATTGTCAACATGTGAATCTATTCCTAACCCTAACCTGAGTGTGGGAATATGCTTACCTGCAGCCTGTCTCGTGCTTTTTGCCTAAACATAACATTGGTGGGGTTATGTACGTACTTGTATCCTATTTTGGTTCTGGATCACACGAAGCCTAATCTGGTTCGCTATTCAAAAACCATAATTCCAGTGTTTTGAATAATTTCACTTACTTGAAGCCTAATCCGGCTCTATCATCTCTAAAGGTACACAACAGTATTGATGTTATGGGAGGTTGCGGACGTTGGAGGCCTCGGAGTTCAACCCAGTGATTGGACAGTGCATTGGCGCGTGCTGCTTTGTCAGTGCGCGGCCCCAAACCCATAATTCCCTAACCCTAACCCTAACCCTAACCCCTAACCCTAACCCTAACCCCTAACCCTAACCCTAACCCTAACCCCTAACCCTGTGATTAACAATATCGAGTTCAAAAGGAAACCGTATTGTCAACATGTGAATCTATTCCTAACCCTAACCTGAGTGTGGGAATATGCTTACCTGCAGCCTGTCTCGTGCTTTTTGCCTAAACATAACATTGGTGGGGTTATGTACGTACTTGTATCCTATTTTGGTTCTGGATCACACGAAGCCTAATCTGGTTCGCTATTCAAAAACCATAATTCCAGTGTTTTGAATAATTTCACTTACTTGAAGCCTAATCCGGCTCTTTCATCTCTAAATGTACACAACAGTATTGATGGTATGGGAGGTTGCGGACGTTGGAGGCCTCGGAGTTCAACCCAGTGATTGGACAGTGCATTGGCGCGTGCTGCTTTGTCAGTGCGCGGCCCCAAACCCATAATCCCCTACCAGCCCGTGCCTCCTGGGTCTGATTCCGAGTGTCCTCCGACGTCTACTCCTCCCTATACTTTCCTAATGGTGGTCGTGTGATGTGCTTTATTATAATTCTTGTAACGTCTACTTTGTATGTACAAGTTTCACAGGTTGAATATTCCGTTCGCCCACATATTCTGGTTGAAGCTGCAATGGGCACCCATGAATAGAGGTCAATAGTAACAATTGAGAAGAGTGCATTAATGTTTCATTTAATATAATGCATTTCATAGCCTATAAATGTTTACTGACTGCTGATTGGCCTTGGGAACGGAAGGGGAGGAGCCCACCGGAGCCATCTTGACGCTCTGACGGGGCTCCTTCTTTTCACCACCTGCCCACATGCCCGAACGGGCTGTGGGGTCCGTTCCTCCACTAAATGTACATTCTAGCCTGACGAAGAGCAAAGAGGCTCGAAACGCGTAGCTAGTGTAAACAATGTACTACTAAGTTTGTTCTACGTGCCTGTTTGGACGAAAATAAAAGGTAAAACCCGACTTTGGGACGTTATTTTTCGAGCCACATGTGCGCAGTGCTAACGTAGCAACTTAGCAATGGCCGCCGGGGACGACAGGCTAAACGTACAGTGCGCGTCCCCGCGTGCGCGCCTCCTCCCAAGAAACGGAGGAAAAAAGGTGGGGGCTGCTGCCTGAACACTACACCGGACCAGATGACGCTGCTTCCAGCACCGGCTCGGGTGAAAGAAACAGCACCACCCTGCAACATGGAGGCAACGAAGCTGAGCACAACGGAGCAGATGACGTCAGGAGGATGCACGCTCCGCCACACCGACCACCAGCATCCACAGCATCAGCTAAGTGGGGATGAGGATCCCAGACATCCCCACTTCCGCTGCATCATCCACCACCAGGCAGAATCCTGATCGGATCTGTGCACAGAACCAAAAGAGAGGAAAAGTACAGCAAAACAGTCACAGGTGAGAAGATGAAGTGGCTTGCCAGACTCACCAGATGGCGCCATTTGAACACTTCAAGAAGGGACAATGTCTGCCCAATAACAATTACGAGTTCAACAGGAAACCGTATTGTAAGAAGAAGTGCATCGTTTAAAGGTCCTACTGTACCTTTCCTCAGTATAATCCAAATGGCGATATACTTAGAGTGTGATTAACAATATTGAGTTCAACAGGAAACCGTATTGTGAGAAGAAATGCATCGTTTAAGGTCATAATGCACCTTTCCTCAGTATAATCCAAACTGTGATATACTTAGAGTGTGATTAACAATATTGAGTTCAAAAGGAAACCGTATTGTCAACATGTGAATCTATTCCTAACCCTAACCTGAGTGTGGGAATATGCTTACCTGCAGCCTGTCTCGTGCTTTTTGCCTAAACATAACATTGGTGGGGTTATGTACGTACTTGTATCCTATTTTGGTTCTGGATCACACGAAGCCTAATCTGGTTCGCTATTCAAAAACCATAATTCCAGTGTTTTGAATAATTTCACTTACTTGAAGCCTAATCCGGCTCTATCATCTCTAAAGGTACACAACAGTATTGATGTTATGGGAGGTTGCGGACGTTGGAGGCCTCGGAGTTCAACCCAGTGATTGGACAGTGCATTGGCGCGTGCTGCTTTGTCAGTGCGCGGCCCCAAACCCATAATTCCCTAACCCTAACCCTAACCCTAACCCCTAACCCTAACCCTAACCCCTAACCCTAACCCTAACCCTAACCCCTAACCCTGTGATTAACAATATCGAGTTCAAAAGGAAACCGTATTGTCAACATGTGAATCTATTCCTAACCCTAACCTGAGTGTGGGAATATGCTTACCTGCAGCCTGTCTCGTGCTTTTTGCCTAAACATAACATTGGTGGGGTTATGTACGTACTTGTATCCTATTTTGGTTCTGGATCACACGAAGCCTAATCTGGTTCGCTATTCAAAAACCATAATTCCAGTGTTTTGAATAATTTCACTTACTTGAAGCCTAATCCGGCTCTTTCATCTCTAAATGTACACAACAGTATTGATGGTATGGGAGGTTGCGGACGTTGGAGGCCTCGGAGTTCAACCCAGTGATTGGACAGTGCATTGGCGCGTGCTGCTTTGTCAGTGCGCGGCCCCAAACCCATAATCCCCTACCAGCCCGTGCCTCCTGGGTCTGATTCCGAGTGTCCTCCGACGTCTACTCCTCCCTATACTTTCCTAATGGTGGTCGTGTGATGTGCTTTATTATAATTCTTGTAACGTCTACTTTGTATGTACAAGTTTCACAGGTTGAATATTCCGTTCGCCCACATATTCTGGTTGAAGCTGCAATGGGCACCCATGAATAGAGGTCAATAGTAACAATTGAGAAGAGTGCATTAATGTTTCATTTAATATAATGCATTTCATAGCCTATAAATGTTTACTGACTGCTGATTGGCCTTGGGAACGGAAGGGGAGGAGCCCACCGGAGCCATCTTGACGCTCTGACGGGGCTCCTTCTTTTCACCACCTGCCCACATGCCCGAACGGGCTGTGGGGTCCGTTCCTCCACTAAATGTACATTCTAGCCTGACGAAGAGCAAAGAGGCTCGAAACGCGTAGCTAGTGTAAACAATGTACTACTAAGTTTGTTCTACGTGCCTGTTTGGACGAAAATAAAAGGTAAAACCCGACTTTGGGACGTTATTTTTCGAGCCACATGTGCGCAGTGCTAACGTAGCAACTTAGCAATGGCCGCCGGGGACGACAGGCTAAACGTACAGTGCGCGTCCCCGCGTGCGCGCCTCCTCCCAAGAAACGGAGGAAAAAAGGTGGGGGCTGCTGCCTGAACACTACACCGGACCAGATGACGCTGCTTCCAGCACCGGCTCGGGTGAAAGAAACAGCACCACCCTGCAACATGGAGGCAACGAAGCTGAGCACAACGGAGCAGATGACGTCAGGAGGATGCACGCTCCGCCACACCGACCACCAGCATCCACAGCATCAGCTAAGTGGGGATGAGGATCCCAGACATCCCCACTTCCGCTGCATCATCCACCACCAGGCAGAATCCTGATCGGATCTGTGCACAGAACCAAAAGAGAGGAAAAGTACAGCAAAACAGTCACAGGTGAGAAGATGAAGTGGCTTGCCAGACTCACCAGATGGCGCCATTTGAACACTTCAAGAAGGGACAATGTCTGCCCAATAACAATTACGAGTTCAACAGGAAACCGTATTGTAAGAAGAAGTGCATCGTTTAAAGGTCCTACTGTACCTTTCCTCAGTATAATCCAAATGGCGATATACTTAGAGTGTGATTAACAATATTGAGTTCAACAGGAAACCGTATTGTGAGAAGAAATGCATCGTTTAAGGTCATAATGCACCTTTCCTCAGTATAATCCAAACTGTGATATACTTAGAGTGTGATTAACAATATTGAGTTCAAAAGGAAACCGTATTGTCAACATGTGAATCTATTCCTAACCCTAACCTGAGTGTGGGAATATGCTTACCTGCAGCCTGTCTCGTGCTTTTTGCCTAAACATAACATTGGTGGGGTTATGTACGTACTTGTATCCTATTTTGGTTCTGGATCACACGAAGCCTAATCTGGTTCGCTATTCAAAAACCATAATTCCAGTGTTTTGAATAATTTCACTTACTTGAAGCCTAATCCGGCTCTATCATCTCTAAAGGTACACAACAGTATTGATGTTATGGGAGGTTGCGGACGTTGGAGGCCTCGGAGTTCGACCCAGTGATTGGACAGTGCATTGGCGCGTGCTGCTTTGTCAGTGCGCGGCCCCAAACCCATAATCCCCTACCAGCCCGTGCCTCCTGGGTCTGATTCCGAGTGTCCTCCGACGTCTACTCCTCCCTATACTTTCCTAATGGTGGTCGTGTGATGTGCTTTATTATAATTCTTGTAACGTCTACTTTGTATGTACAAGTTTCACAGGTTGAATATTCCGTTCGCCCACATATTCTGGTTGAAGCTGCAATGGGCACCCATGAATAGAGGTCAATAGTAACAATTGAGAAGAGTGCATTAATGTTTCATTTAATATAATGCATTTCATAGCCTATAAATGTTTACTGACTGCTGATTGGCCTTGGGAACGGAAGGGGAGGAGCCCACCGGAGCCATCTTGACGCTCTGACGGGGCTCCTTCCTTTCACCACCTGCCCACATGCCCGAACGGGCTGTGGGGTCCGTTCCTCCACTAAATGTACATTCTAGCCTGACGAAGAGCAAAGAGGCTCGAAACGCGTAGCTAGTGTAAACAATGTACTACTAAGTTTGTTCTACGTGCCTGTTTGGACGAAAATAAAAGGTAAAACCCGACTTTGGGACGTTATTTTTCGAGCCACATGTGCGCAGTGCTAACGTAGCAACTTAGCAATGGCCGCCGGGGACGACAGGCTAAACGTACAGTGCGCGTCCCCGCGTGCGCGCCTCCTCCCAAGAAACGGAGGAAAAAAGGTGGGGGCTGCTGCCTGAACACTACACCGGACCAGATGACGCTGCTTCCAGCACCGGCTCGGGTGAAAGAAACAGCACCACCCTGCAACATGGAGGCAACAAAGCTGAGCACAACGGAGCAGATGACGTCAGGAGGATGCACGCTCCGCCACACCGACCACCAGCATCCACAGCATCAGCTAAGTGGGGATGAGGATCCCAGACATCCCCACTTCCGCTGCATCATCCACCACCAGGCAGAATCCTGATCGGATCTGTGCACAGAACCAAAAGAGAGGAAAAGTACAGCAAAACAGTCACAGGTGAGAAGATGAAGTGGCTTGCCAGACTCACCAGATGGCGCCATTTGAACACTTCAAGAAGGGACAATGTCTGCCCAATAACAATTACGAGTTCAACAGGAAACCGTATTGTAAGAAGAAGTGCATCGTTTAAAGGTCCTACTGTACCTTTCCTCAGTATAATCCAAATGGCGATATACTTAGAGTGTGATTAACAATATTGAGTTCAACAGGAAACCGTATTGTGAGAAGAAATGCATCGTTTAAGGTCATAATGCACCTTTCCTCAGTATAATCCAAACTGTGATATACTTAGAGTGTGATTAACAATATTGAGTTCAAAAGGAAACCGTATTGTCAACATGTGAATCTATTCCTAACCCTAACCTGAGTGTGGGAATATGCTTACCTGCAGCCTGTCTCGTGCTTTTTGCCTAAACATAACATTGGTGGGGTTATGTACGTACTTGTATCCTATTTTGGTTCTGGATCACACGAAGCCTAATCTGGTTCGCTATTCAAAAACCATAATTCCAGTGTTTTGAATAATTTCACTTACTTGAAGCCTAATCCGGCTCTATCATCTCTAAAGGTACACAACAGTATTGATGTTATGGGAGGTTGCGGACGTTGGAGGCCTCGGAGTTCGACCCAGTGATTGGACAGTGCATTGGCGCGTGCTGCTTTGTCAGTGCGCGGCCCCAAACCCATAATCCCCTACCAGCCCGTGCCTCCTGGGTCTGATTCCGAGTGTCCTCCGACGTCTACTCCTCCCTATACTTTCCTAATGGTGGTCGTGTGATGTGCTTTATTATAATTCTTGTAACGTCTACTTTGTATGTACAAGTTTCACAGGTTGAATATTCCGTTCGCCCACATATTCTGGTTGAAGCTGCAATGGGCACCCATGAATAGAGGTCAATAGTAACAATTGAGAAGAGTGCATTAATGTTTCATTTAATATAATGCATTTCATAGCCTATAAATGTTTACTGACTGCTGATTGGCCTTGGGAACGGAAGGGGAGGAGCCCACCGGAGCCATCTTGACGCTCTGACGGGGCTCCTTCCTTTCACCACCTGCCCACATGCCCGAACGGGCTGTGGGGTCCGTTCCTCCACTAAATGTACATTCTAGCCTGACGAAGAGCAAAGAGGCTCGAAACGCGTAGCTAGTGTAAACAATGTACTACTAAGTTTGTTCTACGTGCCTGTTTGGACGAAAATAAAAGGTAAAACCCGACTTTGGGACGTTATTTTTCGAGCCACATGTGCGCAGTGCTAACGTAGCAACTTAGCAATGGCCGCCGGGGACGACAGGCTAAACGTACAGTGCGCGTCCCCGCGTGCGCGCCTCCTCCCAAGAAACGGAGGAAAAAAGGTGGGGGCTGCTGCCTGAACACTACACCGGACCAGATGACGCTGCTTCCAGCACCGGCTCGGGTGAAAGAAACAGCACCACCCTGCAACATGGAGGCAACAAAGCTGAGCACAACGGAGCAGATGACGTCAGGAGGATGCACGCTCCGCCACACCGACCACCAGCATCCACAGCATCAGCTAAGTGGGGATGAGGATCCCAGACATCCCCACTTCCGCTGCATCATCCACCACCAGGCAGAATCCTGATCGGATCTGTGCACAGAACCAAAAGAGAGGAAAAGTACAGCAAAACAGTCACAGGTGAGAAGATGAAGTGGCTTGCCAGACTCACCAGATGGCGCCATTTGAACACTTCAAGAAGGGACAATGTCTGCCCAATAACAATTACGAGTTCAACAGGAAACCGTATTGTAAGAAGAAGTGCATCGTTTAAAGGTCCTACTGTACCTTTCCTCAGTATAATCCAAATGGCGATATACTTAGAGTGTGATTAACAATATTGAGTTCAACAGGAAACCGTATTGTGAGAAGAAATGCATCGTTTAAGGTCATAATGCACCTTTCCTCAGTATAATCCAAACTGTGATATACTTAGAGTGTGATTAACAATATTGAGTTCAAAAGGAAACCGTATTGTCAACATGTGAATCTATTCCTAACCCTAACCTGAGTGTGGGAATATGCTTACCTGCAGCCTGTCTCGTGCTTTTTGCCTAAACATAACATTGGTGGGGTTATGTACGTACTTGTATCCTATTTTGGTTCTGGATCACACGAAGCCTAATCTGGTTCGCTATTCAAAAACCATAATTCCAGTGTTTTGAATAATTTCACTTACTTGAAGCCTAATCCGGCTCTATCATCTCTAAAGGTACACAACAGTATTGATGTTATGGGAGGTTGCGGACGTTGGAGGCCTCGGAGTTCGACCCAGTGATTGGACAGTGCATTGGCGCGTGCTGCTTTGTCAGTGCGCGGCCCCAAACCCATAATCCCCTACCAGCCCGTGCCTCCTGGGTCTGATTCCGAGTGTCCTCCGACGTCTACTCCTCCCTATACTTTCCTAATGGTGGTCGTGTGATGTGCTTTATTATAATTCTTGTAACGTCTACTTTGTATGTACAAGTTTCACAGGTTGAATATTCCGTTCGCCCACATATTCTGGTTGAAGCTGCAATGGGCACCCATGAATAGAGGTCAATAGTAACAATTGAGAAGAGTGCATTAATGTTTCATTTAATATAATGCATTTCATAGCCTATAAATGTTTACTGACTGCTGATTGGCCTTGGGAACGGAAGGGGAGGAGCCCACCGGAGCCATCTTGACGCTCTGACGGGGCTCCTTCCTTTCACCACCTGCCCACATGCCCGAACGGGCTGTGGGGTCCGTTCCTCCACTAAATGTACATTCTAGCCTGACGAAGAGCAAAGAGGCTCGAAACGCGTAGCTAGTGTAAACAATGTACTACTAAGTTTGTTCTACGTGCCTGTTTGGACGAAAATAAAAGGTAAAACCCGACTTTGGGACGTTATTTTTCGAGCCACATGTGCGCAGTGCTAACGTAGCAACTTAGCAATGGCCGCCGGGGACGACAGGCTAAACGTACAGTGCGCGTCCCCGCGTGCGCGCCTCCTCCCAAGAAACGGAGGAAAAAAGGTGGGGGCTGCTGCCTGAACACTACACCGGACCAGATGACGCTGCTTCCAGCACCGGCTCGGGTGAAAGAAACAGCACCACCCTGCAACATGGAGGCAACAAAGCTGAGCACAACGGAGCAGATGACGTCAGGAGGATGCACGCTCCGCCACACCGACCACCAGCATCCACAGCATCAGCTAAGTGGGGATGAGGATCCCAGACATCCCCACTTCCGCTGCATCATCCACCACCAGGCAGAATCCTGATCGGATCTGTGCACAGAACCAAAAGAGAGGAAAAGTACAGCAAAACAGTCACAGGTGAGAAGATGAAGTGGCTTGCCAGACTCACCAGATGGCGCCATTTGAACACTTCAAGAAGGGACAATGTCTGCCCAATAACAATTACGAGTTCAACAGGAAACCGTATTGTAAGAAGAAGTGCATCGTTTAAAGGTCCTACTGTACCTTTCCTCAGTATAATCCAAATGGCGATATACTTAGAGTGTGATTAACAATATTGAGTTCAACAGGAAACCGTATTGTGAGAAGAAATGCATCGTTTAAGGTCATAATGCACCTTTCCTCAGTATAATCCAAACTGTGATATACTTAGAGTGTGATTAACAATATTGAGTTCAAAAGGAAACCGTATTGTCAACATGTGAATCTATTCCTAACCCTAACCTGAGTGTGGGAATATGCTTACCTGCAGCCTGTCTCGTGCTTTTTGCCTAAACATAACATTGGTGGGGTTATGTACGTACTTGTATCCTATTTTGGTTCTGGATCACACGAAGCCTAATCTGGTTCGCTATTCAAAAACCATAATTCCAGTGTTTTGAATAATTTCACTTACTTGAAGCCTAATCCGGCTCTATCATCTCTAAAGGTACACAACAGTATTGATGTTATGGGAGGTTGCGGACGTTGGAGGCCTCGGAGTTCGACCCAGTGATTGGACAGTGCATTGGCGCGTGCTGCTTTGTCAGTGCGCGGCCCCAAACCCATAATCCCCTACCAGCCCGTGCCTCCTGGGTCTGATTCCGAGTGTCCTCCGACGTCTACTCCTCCCTATACTTTCCTAATGGTGGTCGTGTGATGTGCTTTATTATAATTCTTGTAACGTCTACTTTGTATGTACAAGTTTCACAGGTTGAATATTCCGTTCGCCCACATATTCTGGTTGAAGCTGCAATGGGCACCCATGAATAGAGGTCAATAGTAACAATTGAGAAGAGTGCATTAATGTTTCATTTAATATAATGCATTTCATAGCCTATAAATGTTTACTGACTGCTGATTGGCCTTGGGAACGGAAGGGGAGGAGCCCACCGGAGCCATCTTGACGCTCTGACGGGGCTCCTTCCTTTCACCACCTGCCCACATGCCCGAACGGGCTGTGGGGTCCGTTCCTCCACTAAATGTACATTCTAGCCTGACGAAGAGCAAAGAGGCTCGAAACGCGTAGCTAGTGTAAACAATGTACTACTAAGTTTGTTCTACGTGCCTGTTTGGACGAAAATAAAAGGTAAAACCCGACTTTGGGACGTTATTTTTCGAGCCACATGTGCGCAGTGCTAACGTAGCAACTTAGCAATGGCCGCCGGGGACGACAGGCTAAACGTACAGTGCGCGTCCCCGCGTGCGCGCCTCCTCCCAAGAAACGGAGGAAAAAAGGTGGGGGCTGCTGCCTGAACACTACACCGGACCAGATGACGCTGCTTCCAGCACCGGCTCGGGTGAAAGAAACAGCACCACCCTGCAACATGGAGGCAACAAAGCTGAGCACAACGGAGCAGATGACGTCAGGAGGATGCACGCTCCGCCACACCGACCACCAGCATCCACAGCATCAGCTAAGTGGGGATGAGGATCCCAGACATCCCCACTTCCGCTGCATCATCCACCACCAGGCAGAATCCTGATCGGATCTGTGCACAGAACCAAAAGAGAGGAAAAGTACAGCAAAACAGTCACAGGTGAGAAGATGAAGTGGCTTGCCAGACTCACCAGATGGCGCCATTTGAACACTTCAAGAAGGGACAATGTCTGCCCAATAACAATTACGAGTTCAACAGGAAACCGTATTGTAAGAAGAAGTGCATCGTTTAAAGGTCCTACTGTACCTTTCCTCAGTATAATCCAAATGGCGATATACTTAGAGTGTGATTAACAATATTGAGTTCAACAGGAAACCGTATTGTGAGAAGAAATGCATCGTTTAAGGTCATAATGCACCTTTCCTCAGTATAATCCAAACTGTGATATACTTAGAGTGTGATTAACAATATTGAGTTCAAAAGGAAACCGTATTGTCAACATGTGAATCTATTCCTAACCCTAACCTGAGTGTGGGAATATGCTTACCTGCAGCCTGTCTCGTGCTTTTTGCCTAAACATAACATTGGTGGGGTTATGTACGTACTTGTATCCTATTTTGGTTCTGGATCACACGAAGCCTAATCTGGTTCGCTATTCAAAAACCATAATTCCAGTGTTTTGAATAATTTCACTTACTTGAAGCCTAATCCGGCTCTATCATCTCTAAAGGTACACAACAGTATTGATGTTATGGGAGGTTGCGGACGTTGGAGGCCTCGGAGTTCGACCCAGTGATTGGACAGTGCATTGGCGCGTGCTGCTTTGTCAGTGCGCGGCCCCAAACCCATAATCCCCTACCAGCCCGTGCCTCCTGGGTCTGATTCCGAGTGTCCTCCGACGTCTACTCCTCCCTATACTTTCCTAATGGTGGTCGTGTGATGTGCTTTATTATAATTCTTGTAACGTCTACTTTGTATGTACAAGTTTCACAGGTTGAATATTCCGTTCGCCCACATATTCTGGTTGAAGCTGCAATGGGCACCCATGAATAGAGGTCAATAGTAACAATTGAGAAGAGTGCATTAATGTTTCATTTAATATAATGCATTTCATAGCCTATAAATGTTTACTGACTGCTGATTGGCCTTGGGAACGGAAGGGGAGGAGCCCACCGGAGCCATCTTGACGCTCTGACGGGGCTCCTTCCTTTCACCACCTGCCCACATGCCCGAACGGGCTGTGGGGTCCGTTCCTCCACTAAATGTACATTCTAGCCTGACGAAGAGCAAAGAGGCTCGAAACGCGTAGCTAGTGTAAACAATGTACTACTAAGTTTGTTCTACGTGCCTGTTTGGACGAAAATAAAAGGTAAAACCCGACTTTGGGACGTTATTTTTCGAGCCACATGTGCGCAGTGCTAACGTAGCAACTTAGCAATGGCCGCCGGGGACGACAGGCTAAACGTACAGTGCGCGTCCCCGCGTGCGCGCCTCCTCCCAAGAAACGGAGGAAAAAAGGTGGGGGCTGCTGCCTGAACACTACACCGGACCAGATGACGCTGCTTCCAGCACCGGCTCGGGTGAAAGAAACAGCACCACCCTGCAACATGGAGGCAACAAAGCTGAGCACAACGGAGCAGATGACGTCAGGAGGATGCACGCTCCGCCACACCGACCACCAGCATCCACAGCATCAGCTAAGTGGGGATGAGGATCCCAGACATCCCCACTTCCGCTGCATCATCCACCACCAGGCAGAATCCTGATCGGATCTGTGCACAGAACCAAAAGAGAGGAAAAGTACAGCAAAACAGTCACAGGTGAGAAGATGAAGTGGCTTGCCAGACTCACCAGATGGCGCCATTTGAACACTTCAAGAAGGGACAATGTCTGCCCAATAACAATTACGAGTTCAACAGGAAACCGTATTGTAAGAAGAAGTGCATCGTTTAAAGGTCCTACTGTACCTTTCCTCAGTATAATCCAAATGGCGATATACTTAGAGTGTGATTAACAATATTGAGTTCAACAGGAAACCGTATTGTGAGAAGAAATGCATCGTTTAAGGTCATAATGCACCTTTCCTCAGTATAATCCAAACTGTGATATACTTAGAGTGTGATTAACAATATTGAGTTCAAAAGGAAACCGTATTGTCAACATGTGAATCTATTCCTAACCCTAACCTGAGTGTGGGAATATGCTTACCTGCAGCCTGTCTCGTGCTTTTTGCCTAAACATAACATTGGTGGGGTTATGTACGTACTTGTATCCTATTTTGGTTCTGGATCACACGAAGCCTAATCTGGTTCGCTATTCAAAAACCATAATTCCAGTGTTTTGAATAATTTCACTTACTTGAAGCCTAATCCGGCTCTATCATCTCTAAAGGTACACAACAGTATTGATGTTATGGGAGGTTGCGGACGTTGGAGGCCTCGGAGTTCGACCCAGTGATTGGACAGTGCATTGGCGCGTGCTGCTTTGTCAGTGCGCGGCCCCAAACCCATAATCCCCTACCAGCCCGTGCCTCCTGGGTCTGATTCCGAGTGTCCTCCGACGTCTACTCCTCCCTATACTTTCCTAATGGTGGTCGTGTGATGTGCTTTATTATAATTCTTGTAACGTCTACTTTGTATGTACAAGTTTCACAGGTTGAATATTCCGTTCGCCCACATATTCTGGTTGAAGCTGCAATGGGCACCCATGAATAGAGGTCAATAGTAACAATTGAGAAGAGTGCATTAATGTTTCATTTAATATAATGCATTTCATAGCCTATAAATGTTTACTGACTGCTGATTGGCCTTGGGAACGGAAGGGGAGGAGCCCACCGGAGCCATCTTGACGCTCTGACGGGGCTCCTTCCTTTCACCACCTGCCCACATGCCCGAACGGGCTGTGGGGTCCGTTCCTCCACTAAATGTACATTCTAGCCTGACGAAGAGCAAAGAGGCTCGAAACGCGTAGCTAGTGTAAACAATGTACTACTAAGTTTGTTCTACGTGCCTGTTTGGACGAAAATAAAAGGTAAAACCCGACTTTGGGACGTTATTTTTCGAGCCACATGTGCGCAGTGCTAACGTAGCAACTTAGCAATGGCCGCCGGGGACGACAGGCTAAACGTACAGTGCGCGTCCCCGCGTGCGCGCCTCCTCCCAAGAAACGGAGGAAAAAAGGTGGGGGCTGCTGCCTGAACACTACACCGGACCAGATGACGCTGCTTCCAGCACCGGCTCGGGTGAAAGAAACAGCACCACCCTGCAACATGGAGGCAACAAAGCTGAGCACAACGGAGCAGATGACGTCAGGAGGATGCACGCTCCGCCACACCGACCACCAGCATCCACAGCATCAGCTAAGTGGGGATGAGGATCCCAGACATCCCCACTTCCGCTGCATCATCCACCACCAGGCAGAATCCTGATCGGATCTGTGCACAGAACCAAAAGAGAGGAAAAGTACAGCAAAACAGTCACAGGTGAGAAGATGAAGTGGCTTGCCAGACTCACCAGATGGCGCCATTTGAACACTTCAAGAAGGGACAATGTCTGCCCAATAACAATTACGAGTTCAACAGGAAACCGTATTGTAAGAAGAAGTGCATCGTTTAAAGGTCCTACTGTACCTTTCCTCAGTATAATCCAAATGGCGATATACTTAGAGTGTGATTAACAATATTGAGTTCAACAGGAAACCGTATTGTGAGAAGAAATGCATCGTTTAAGGTCATAATGCACCTTTCCTCAGTATAATCCAAACTGTGATATACTTAGAGTGTGATTAACAATATTGAGTTCAAAAGGAAACCGTATTGTCAACATGTGAATCTATTCCTAACCCTAACCTGAGTGTGGGAATATGCTTACCTGCAGCCTGTCTCGTGCTTTTTGCCTAAACATAACATTGGTGGGGTTATGTACGTACTTGTATCCTATTTTGGTTCTGGATCACACGAAGCCTAATCTGGTTCGCTATTCAAAAACCATAATTCCAGTGTTTTGAATAATTTCACTTACTTGAAGCCTAATCCGGCTCTATCATCTCTAAAGGTACACAACAGTATTGATGTTATGGGAGGTTGCGGACGTTGGAGGCCTCGGAGTTCGACCCAGTGATTGGACAGTGCATTGGCGCGTGCTGCTTTGTCAGTGCGCGGCCCCAAACCCATAATCCCCTACCAGCCCGTGCCTCCTGGGTCTGATTCCGAGTGTCCTCCGACGTCTACTCCTCCCTATACTTTCCTAATGGTGGTCGTGTGATGTGCTTTATTATAATTCTTGTAACGTCTACTTTGTATGTACAAGTTTCACAGGTTGAATATTCCGTTCGCCCACATATTCTGGTTGAAGCTGCAATGGGCACCCATGAATAGAGGTCAATAGTAACAATTGAGAAGAGTGCATTAATGTTTCATTTAATATAATGCATTTCATAGCCTATAAATGTTTACTGACTGCTGATTGGCCTTGGGAACGGAAGGGGAGGAGCCCACCGGAGCCATCTTGACGCTCTGACGGGGCTCCTTCCTTTCACCACCTGCCCACATGCCCGAACGGGCTGTGGGGTCCGTTCCTCCACTAAATGTACATTCTAGCCTGACGAAGAGCAAAGAGGCTCGAAACGCGTAGCTAGTGTAAACAATGTACTACTAAGTTTGTTCTACGTGCCTGTTTGGACGAAAATAAAAGGTAAAACCCGACTTTGGGACGTTATTTTTCGAGCCACATGTGCGCAGTGCTAACGTAGCAACTTAGCAATGGCCGCCGGGGACGACAGGCTAAACGTACAGTGCGCGTCCCCGCGTGCGCGCCTCCTCCCAAGAAACGGAGGAAAAAAGGTGGGGGCTGCTGCCTGAACACTACACCGGACCAGATGACGCTGCTTCCAGCACCGGCTCGGGTGAAAGAAACAGCACCACCCTGCAACATGGAGGCAACAAAGCTGAGCACAACGGAGCAGATGACGTCAGGAGGATGCACGCTCCGCCACACCGACCACCAGCATCCACAGCATCAGCTAAGTGGGGATGAGGATCCCAGACATCCCCACTTCCGCTGCATCATCCACCACCAGGCAGAATCCTGATCGGATCTGTGCACAGAACCAAAAGAGAGGAAAAGTACAGCAAAACAGTCACAGGTGAGAAGATGAAGTGGCTTGCCAGACTCACCAGATGGCGCCATTTGAACACTTCAAGAAGGGACAATGTCTGCCCAATAACAATTACGAGTTCAACAGGAAACCGTATTGTAAGAAGAAGTGCATCGTTTAAAGGTCCTACTGTACCTTTCCTCAGTATAATCCAAATGGCGATATACTTAGAGTGTGATTAACAATATTGAGTTCAACAGGAAACCGTATTGTGAGAAGAAATGCATCGTTTAAGGTCATAATGCACCTTTCCTCAGTATAATCCAAACTGTGATATACTTAGAGTGTGATTAACAATATTGAGTTCAAAAGGAAACCGTATTGTCAACATGTGAATCTATTCCTAACCCTAACCTGAGTGTGGGAATATGCTTACCTGCAGCCTGTCTCGTGCTTTTTGCCTAAACATAACATTGGTGGGGTTATGTACGTACTTGTATCCTATTTTGGTTCTGGATCACACGAAGCCTAATCTGGTTCGCTATTCAAAAACCATAATTCCAGTGTTTTGAATAATTTCACTTACTTGAAGCCTAATCCGGCTCTATCATCTCTAAAGGTACACAACAGTATTGATGTTATGGGAGGTTGCGGACGTTGGAGGCCTCGGAGTTCGACCCAGTGATTGGACAGTGCATTGGCGCGTGCTGCTTTGTCAGTGCGCGGCCCCAAACCCATAATCCCCTACCAGCCCGTGCCTCCTGGGTCTGATTCCGAGTGTCCTCCGACGTCTACTCCTCCCTATACTTTCCTAATGGTGGTCGTGTGATGTGCTTTATTATAATTCTTGTAACGTCTACTTTGTATGTACAAGTTTCACAGGTTGAATATTCCGTTCGCCCACATATTCTGGTTGAAGCTGCAATGGGCACCCATGAATAGAGGTCAATAGTAACAATTGAGAAGAGTGCATTAATGTTTCATTTAATATAATGCATTTCATAGCCTATAAATGTTTACTGACTGCTGATTGGCCTTGGGAACGGAAGGGGAGGAGCCCACCGGAGCCATCTTGACGCTCTGACGGGGCTCCTTCCTTTCACCACCTGCCCACATGCCCGAACGGGCTGTGGGGTCCGTTCCTCCACTAAATGTACATTCTAGCCTGACGAAGAGCAAAGAGGCTCGAAACGCGTAGCTAGTGTAAACAATGTACTACTAAGTTTGTTCTACGTGCCTGTTTGGACGAAAATAAAAGGTAAAACCCGACTTTGGGACGTTATTTTTCGAGCCACATGTGCGCAGTGCTAACGTAGCAACTTAGCAATGGCCGCCGGGGACGACAGGCTAAACGTACAGTGCGCGTCCCCGCGTGCGCGCCTCCTCCCAAGAAACGGAGGAAAAAAGGTGGGGGCTGCTGCCTGAACACTACACCGGACCAGATGACGCTGCTTCCAGCACCGGCTCGGGTGAAAGAAACAGCACCACCCTGCAACATGGAGGCAACAAAGCTGAGCACAACGGAGCAGATGACGTCAGGAGGATGCACGCTCCGCCACACCGACCACCAGCATCCACAGCATCAGCTAAGTGGGGATGAGGATCCCAGACATCCCCACTTCCGCTGCATCATCCACCACCAGGCAGAATCCTGATCGGATCTGTGCACAGAACCAAAAGAGAGGAAAAGTACAGCAAAACAGTCACAGGTGAGAAGATGAAGTGGCTTGCCAGACTCACCAGATGGCGCCATTTGAACACTTCAAGAAGGGACAATGTCTGCCCAATAACAATTACGAGTTCAACAGGAAACCGTATTGTAAGAAGAAGTGCATCGTTTAAAGGTCCTACTGTACCTTTCCTCAGTATAATCCAAATGGCGATATACTTAGAGTGTGATTAACAATATTGAGTTCAACAGGAAACCGTATTGTGAGAAGAAATGCATCGTTTAAGGTCATAATGCACCTTTCCTCAGTATAATCCAAACTGTGATATACTTAGAGTGTGATTAACAATATTGAGTTCAAAAGGAAACCGTATTGTCAACATGTGAATCTATTCCTAACCCTAACCTGAGTGTGGGAATATGCTTACCTGCAGCCTGTCTCGTGCTTTTTGCCTAAACATAACATTGGTGGGGTTATGTACGTACTTGTATCCTATTTTGGTTCTGGATCACACGAAGCCTAATCTGGTTCGCTATTCAAAAACCATAATTCCAGTGTTTTGAATAATTTCACTTACTTGAAGCCTAATCCGGCTCTATCATCTCTAAAGGTACACAACAGTATTGATGTTATGGGAGGTTGCGGACGTTGGAGGCCTCGGAGTTCGACCCAGTGATTGGACAGTGCATTGGCGCGTGCTGCTTTGTCAGTGCGCGGCCCCAAACCCATAATTCCCTAACCCTAACCCCTAACCCACAGAGGGAGCCACACCACAGAGACCACGACAGGTGCGAGCTCCAGCCAAGCTGCAACACGGCTCCTGAGAGAGGTGATGGCTCCTGTCTTTCCGTCAACTTAGCTGCAAATGGAGGCTGGAGACGGAGAACAACAGGAGGCTGTATGGAGGTTCGGGACTGCTGGACTGATTCAGGTTTGATGGACCGTGCACAGACAGTGTGCTGTTTTTACAGCAGCACTGTCACAAACCCCCTTCACCCTAACCAGCCAGTGCCTCGCCGGTGTCGGTCCTGCTTTACTGGACTTCTGTATGGTCTTCAAAGTTCCTGTTCCTAACCCTAACCGCACGGATTTATTTGATCCTAACCACAACCAGAGGTTCACCTGCAATCCACAAACATGGACTATATTACACGTTTAAAATGTATTCCTGCTTATAGGACTCCTCATCTGTGTGTACAATATTGAATGCAATTATGCTACTGACAAAGTTAACTCCCAGAACGTAATGCACTATTATAGACAGGACAAAGCTCAAAGTGAAGCACAATTTGGATCCTAAGGAATTTTTGCAACTCTGGTGAAGGTATGACAAATGGATGTTTATTATAATGCACTTTATTGATAACGCCAATAAGGATGACTTGATGCTGGAGGGCAATGGTCACGTGTAATATACTTACCTCACTGTGTTTCCGGAAGGCTACCGGATGTTTGCTGAGCCAACCGCTAGTTGACGCCCATTCCATATGACCCCCTCCTTTTTTCCCCGGCCGTTGAAGGAGTAACGTCTCCTGGCCCTGCGCTCCACAATGTAGCCGCTAAGTACTGTTTATTATCCCTGAAGAAGACCTACACTGGTCGAAACGTTGGTTGTACAGTACGATGATTCCCATGTTGTGTCCCCTCAAGAAGAATAAACGGTAAAGAACTACTTTTTCTCCGTATTTTTCACTAAAAGCAAAGCGACGCGATAGCTAACTGCTAATGCTAGTGCGGCCTGTAGGCTTACGGAGGCTATCCTAGCACAAACGGCTAGTGAGCCCTGGGACACTGAGGCTAAACATGCACAACATGAGGCTAATGCTAACTCGGCACGAGGTGGGAAGATGGAGCAACATCTAGCAGAGGGGCGGAGGAGGAGGAGGAGGAGGACGACGGCACAGCCCCACGAGGAGGCGACCCACAGAGGGAGCCACACCACAGAGACCACGACAGGTGCGAGCTCCAGCCAAGCTGCAACACGGCTCCTGAGAGAGGTGATGGCTCCTGTCTTTCCGTCAACTTAGCTGCAAATGGAGGCTGGAGACGGAGAACAACAGGAGGCTGTATGGAGGTTCGGGACTGCTGGACTGATTCAGGTTTGATGGACCGTGCACAGACAGTGTGCTGTTTTTACAGCAGCACTGTCACAAACCCCCTTCACCCTAACCAGCCAGTGCCTCGCCGGTGTCGGTCCTGCTTTACTGGACTTCTGTATGGTCTTCAAAGTTCCTGTTCCTAACCCTAACCGCACGGATTTATTTGATCCTAACCACAACCAGAGGTTCACCTGCAATCCACAAACATGGACTATATTACACGTTTAAAATGTATTCCTGCTTATAGGACTCCTCATCTGTGTGTACAATATTGAATGCAATTATGCTACTGACAAAGTTAACTCCCAGAACGTAATGCACTATTATAGACAGGACAAAGCTCAAAGTGAAGCACAATTTGGATCCTAAGGAATTTTTGCAACTCTGGTGAAGGTATGACAAATGGATGTTTATTATAATGCACTTTATTGATAACGCCAATAAGGATGACTTGATGCTGGAGGGCAATGGTCACGTGTAATATACTTACCTCACTGTGTTTCCGGAAGGCTACCGGATGTTTGCTGAGCCAACCGCTAGTTGACGCCCATTCCATATGACCCCCTCCTTTTTTCCCCGGCCGTTGAAGGAGTAACGTCTCCTGGCCCTGCGCTCCACAATGTAGCCGCTAAGTACTGTTTATTATCCCTGAAGAAGACCTACACTGGTCGAAACGTTGGTTGTACAGTACGATGATTCCCATGTTGTGTCCCCTCAAGAAGAATAAACGGTAAAGAACTACTTTTTCTCCGTATTTTTCACTAAAAGCAAAGCGACGCGATAGCTAACTGCTAATGCTAGTGCGGCCTGTAGGCTTACGGAGGCTATCCTAGCACAAACGGCTAGTGAGCCCTGGGACACTGAGGCTAAACATGCACAACATGAGGCTAATGCTAACTCGGCACGAGGTGGGAAGATGGAGCAACATCTAGCAGAGGGGCGGAGGAGGAGGAGGAGGAGGACGACGGCACAGCCCCACGAGGAGGCGACCCACAGAGGGAGCCACACCACAGAGACCACGACAGGTGCGAGCTCCAGCCAAGCTGCAACACGGCTCCTGAGAGAGGTGATGGCTCCTGTCTTTCCGTCAACTTAGCTGCAAATGGAGGCTGGAGACGGAGAACAACAGGAGGCTGTATGGAGGTTCGGGACTGCTGGACTGATTCAGGTTTGATGGACCGTGCACAGACAGTGTGCTGTTTTTACAGCAGCACTGTCACAAACCCCCTTCACCCTAACCAGCCAGTGCCTCGCCGGTGTCGGTCCTGCTTTACTGGACTTCTGTATGGTCTTCAAAGTTCCTGTTCCTAACCCTAACCGCACGGATTTATTTGATCCTAACCACAACCAGAGGTTCACCTGCAATCCACAAACATGGACTATATTACACGTTTAAAATGTATTCCTGCTTATAGGACTCCTCATCTGTGTGTACAATATTGAATGCAATTATGCTACTGACAAAGTTAACTCCCAGAACGTAATGCACTATTATAGACAGGACAAAGCTCAAAGTGAAGCACAATTTGGATCCTAAGGAATTTTTGCAACTCTGGTGAAGGTATGACAAATGGATGTTTATTATAATGCACTTTATTGATAACGCCAATAAGGATGACTTGATGCTGGAGGGCAATGGTCACGTGTAATATACTTACCTCACTGTGTTTCCGGAAGGCTACCGGATGTTTGCTGAGCCAACCGCTAGTTGACGCCCATTCCATATGACCCCCTCCTTTTTTCCCCGGCCGTTGAAGGAGTAACGTCTCCTGGCCCTGCGCTCCACAATGTAGCCGCTAAGTACTGTTTATTATCCCTGAAGAAGACCTACACTGGTCGAAACGTTGGTTGTACAGTACGATGATTCCCATGTTGTGTCCCCTCAAGAAGAATAAACGGTAAAGAACTACTTTTTCTCCGTATTTTTCACTAAAAGCAAAGCGACGCGATAGCTAACTGCTAATGCTAGTGCGGCCTGTAGGCTTACGGAGGCTATCCTAGCACAAACGGCTAGTGAGCCCTGGGACACTGAGGCTAAACATGCACAACATGAGGCTAATGCTAACTCGGCACGAGGTGGGAAGATGGAGCAACATCTAGCAGAGGGGCGGAGGAGGAGGAGGAGGAGGACGACGGCACAGCCCCACGAGGAGGCGACCCACAGAGGGAGCCACACCACAGAGACCACGACAGGTGCGAGCTCCAGCCAAGCTGCAACACGGCTCCTGAGAGAGGTGATGGCTCCTGTCTTTCCGTCAACTTAGCTGCAAATGGAGGCTGGAGACGGAGAACAACAGGAGGCTGTATGGAGGTTCGGGACTGCTGGACTGATTCAGGTTTGATGGACCGTGCACAGACAGTGTGCTGTTTTTACAGCAGCACTGTCACAAACCCCCTTCACCCTAACCAGCCAGTGCCTCGCCGGTGTCGGTCCTGCTTTACTGGACTTCTGTATGGTCTTCAAAGTTCCTGTTCCTAACCCTAACCGCACGGATTTATTTGATCCTAACCACAACCAGAGGTTCACCTGCAATCCACAAACATGGACTATATTACACGTTTAAAATGTATTCCTGCTTATAGGACTCCTCATCTGTGTGTACAATATTGAATGCAATTATGCTACTGACAAAGTTAACTCCCAGAACGTAATGCACTATTATAGACAGGACAAAGCTCAAAGTGAAGCACAATTTGGATCCTAAGGAATTTTTGCAACTCTGGTGAAGGTATGACAAATGGATGTTTATTATAATGCACTTTATTGATAACGCCAATAAGGATGACTTGATGCTGGAGGGCAATGGTCACGTGTAATATACTTACCTCACTGTGTTTCCGGAAGGCTACCGGATGTTTGCTGAGCCAACCGCTAGTTGACGCCCATTCCATATGACCCCCTCCTTTTTTCCCCGGCCGTTGAAGGAGTAACGTCTCCTGGCCCTGCGCTCCACAATGTAGCCGCTAAGTACTGTTTATTATCCCTGAAGAAGACCTACACTGGTCGAAACGTTGGTTGTACAGTACGATGATTCCCATGTTGTGTCCCCTCAAGAAGAATAAACGGTAAAGAACTACTTTTTCTCCGTATTTTTCACTAAAAGCAAAGCGACGCGATAGCTAACTGCTAATGCTAGTGCGGCCTGTAGGCTTACGGAGGCTATCCTAGCACAAACGGCTAGTGAGCCCTGGGACACTGAGGCTAAACATGCACAACATGAGGCTAATGCTAACTCGGCACGAGGTGGGAAGATGGAGCAACATCTAGCAGAGGGGCGGAGGAGGAGGAGGAGGAGGACGACGGCACAGCCCCACGAGGAGGCGACCCACAGAGGGAGCCACACCACAGAGACCACGACAGGTGCGAGCTCCAGCCAAGCTGCAACACGGCTCCTGAGAGAGGTGATGGCTCCTGTCTTTCCGTCAACTTAGCTGCAAATGGAGGCTGGAGACGGAGAACAACAGGAGGCTGTATGGAGGTTCGGGACTGCTGGACTGATTCAGGTTTGATGGACCGTGCACAGACAGTGTGCTGTTTTTACAGCAGCACTGTCACAAACCCCCTTCACCCTAACCAGCCAGTGCCTCGCCGGTGTCGGTCCTGCTTTACTGGACTTCTGTATGGTCTTCAAAGTTCCTGTTCCTAACCCTAACCGCACGGATTTATTTGATCCTAACCACAACCAGAGGTTCACCTGCAATCCACAAACATGGACTATATTACACGTTTAAAATGTATTCCTGCTTATAGGACTCCTCATCTGTGTGTACAATATTGAATGCAATTATGCTACTGACAAAGTTAACTCCCAGAACGTAATGCACTATTATAGACAGGACAAAGCTCAAAGTGAAGCACAATTTGGATCCTAAGGAATTTTTGCAACTCTGGTGAAGGTATGACAAATGGATGTTTATTATAATGCACTTTATTGATAACGCCAATAAGGATGACTTGATGCTGGAGGGCAATGGTCACGTGTAATATACTTACCTCACTGTGTTTCCGGAAGGCTACCGGATGTTTGCTGAGCCAACCGCTAGTTGACGCCCATTCCATATGACCCCCTCCTTTTTTCCCCGGCCGTTGAAGGAGTAACGTCTCCTGGCCCTGCGCTCCACAATGTAGCCGCTAAGTACTGTTTATTATCCCTGAAGAAGACCTACACTGGTCGAAACGTTGGTTGTACAGTACGATGATTCCCATGTTGTGTCCCCTCAAGAAGAATAAACGGTAAAGAACTACTTTTTCTCCGTATTTTTCACTAAAAGCAAAGCGACGCGATAGCTAACTGCTAATGCTAGTGCGGCCTGTAGGCTTACGGAGGCTATCCTAGCACAAACGGCTAGTGAGCCCTGGGACACTGAGGCTAAACATGCACAACATGAGGCTAATGCTAACTCGGCACGAGGTGGGAAGATGGAGCAACATCTAGCAGAGGGGCGGAGGAGGAGGAGGAGGAGGACGACGGCACAGCCCCACGAGGAGGCGACCCACAGAGGGAGCCACACCACAGAGACCACGACAGGTGCGAGCTCCAGCCAAGCTGCAACACGGCTCCTGAGAGAGGTGATGGCTCCTGTCTTTCCGTCAACTTAGCTGCAAATGGAGGCTGGAGACGGAGAACAACAGGAGGCTGTATGGAGGTTCGGGACTGCTGGACTGATTCAGGTTTGATGGACCGTGCACAGACAGTGTGCTGTTTTTACAGCAGCACTGTCACAAACCCCCTTCACCCTAACCAGCCAGTGCCTCGCCGGTGTCGGTCCTGCTTTACTGGACTTCTGTATGGTCTTCAAAGTTCCTGTTCCTAACCCTAACCGCACGGATTTATTTGATCCTAACCACAACCAGAGGTTCACCTGCAATCCACAAACATGGACTATATTACACGTTTAAAATGTATTCCTGCTTATAGGACTCCTCATCTGTGTGTACAATATTGAATGCAATTATGCTACTGACAAAGTTAACTCCCAGAACGTAATGCACTATTATAGACAGGACAAAGCTCAAAGTGAAGCACAATTTGGATCCTAAGGAATTTTTGCAACTCTGGTGAAGGTATGACAAATGGATGTTTATTATAATGCACTTTATTGATAACGCCAATAAGGATGACTTGATGCTGGAGGGCAATGGTCACGTGTAATATACTTACCTCACTGTGTTTCCGGAAGGCTACCGGATGTTTGCTGAGCCAACCGCTAGTTGACGCCCATTCCATATGACCCCCTCCTTTTTTCCCCGGCCGTTGAAGGAGTAACGTCTCCTGGCCCTGCGCTCCACAATGTAGCCGCTAAGTACTGTTTATTATCCCTGAAGAAGACCTACACTGGTCGAAACGTTGGTTGTACAGTACGATGATTCCCATGTTGTGTCCCCTCAAGAAGAATAAACGGTAAAGAACTACTTTTTCTCCGTATTTTTCACTAAAAGCAAAGCGACGCGATAGCTAACTGCTAATGCTAGTGCGGCCTGTAGGCTTACGGAGGCTATCCTAGCACAAACGGCTAGTGAGCCCTGGGACACTGAGGCTAAACATGCACAACATGAGGCTAATGCTAACTCGGCACGAGGTGGGAAGATGGAGCAACATCTAGCAGAGGGGCGGAGGAGGAGGAGGAGGAGGACGACGGCACAGCCCCACGAGGAGGCGACCCACAGAGGGAGCCACACCACAGAGACCACGACAGGTGCGAGCTCCAGCCAAGCTGCAACACGGCTCCTGAGAGAGGTGATGGCTCCTGTCTTTCCGTCAACTTAGCTGCAAATGGAGGCTGGAGACGGAGAACAACAGGAGGCTGTATGGAGGTTCGGGACTGCTGGACTGATTCAGGTTTGATGGACCGTGCACAGACAGTGTGCTGTTTTTACAGCAGCACTGTCACAAACCCCCTTCACCCTAACCAGCCAGTGCCTCGCCGGTGTCGGTCCTGCTTTACTGGACTTCTGTATGGTCTTCAAAGTTCCTGTTCCTAACCCTAACCGCACGGATTTATTTGATCCTAACCACAACCAGAGGTTCACCTGCAATCCACAAACATGGACTATATTACACGTTTAAAATGTATTCCTGCTTATAGGACTCCTCATCTGTGTGTACAATATTGAATGCAATTATGCTACTGACAAAGTTAACTCCCAGAACGTAATGCACTATTATAGACAGGACAAAGCTCAAAGTGAAGCACAATTTGGATCCTAAGGAATTTTTGCAACTCTGGTGAAGGTATGACAAATGGATGTTTATTATAATGCACTTTATTGATAACGCCAATAAGGATGACTTGATGCTGGAGGGCAATGGTCACGTGTAATATACTTACCTCACTGTGTTTCCGGAAGGCTACCGGATGTTTGCTGAGCCAACCGCTAGTTGACGCCCATTCCATATGACCCCCTCCTTTTTTCCCCGGCCGTTGAAGGAGTAACGTCTCCTGGCCCTGCGCTCCACAATGTAGCCGCTAAGTACTGTTTATTATCCCTGAAGAAGACCTACACTGGTCGAAACGTTGGTTGTACAGTACGATGATTCCCATGTTGTGTCCCCTCAAGAAGAATAAACGGTAAAGAACTACTTTTTCTCCGTATTTTTCACTAAAAGCAAAGCGACGCGATAGCTAACTGCTAATGCTAGTGCGGCCTGTAGGCTTACGGAGGCTATCCTAGCACAAACGGCTAGTGAGCCCTGGGACACTGAGGCTAAACATGCACAACATGAGGCTAATGCTAACTCGGCACGAGGTGGGAAGATGGAGCAACATCTAGCAGAGGGGCGGAGGAGGAGGAGGAGGAGGACGACGGCACAGCCCCACGAGGAGGCGACCCACAGAGGGAGCCACACCACAGAGACCACGACAGGTGCGAGCTCCAGCCAAGCTGCAACACGGCTCCTGAGAGAGGTGATGGCTCCTGTCTTTCCGTCAACTTAGCTGCAAATGGAGGCTGGAGACGGAGAACAACAGGAGGCTGTATGGAGGTTCGGGACTGCTGGACTGATTCAGGTTTGATGGACCGTGCACAGACAGTGTGCTGTTTTTACAGCAGCACTGTCACAAACCCCCTTCACCCTAACCAGCCAGTGCCTCGCCGGTGTCGGTCCTGCTTTACTGGACTTCTGTATGGTCTTCAAAGTTCCTGTTCCTAACCCTAACCGCACGGATTTATTTGATCCTAACCACAACCAGAGGTTCACCTGCAATCCACAAACATGGACTATATTACACGTTTAAAATGTATTCCTGCTTATAGGACTCCTCATCTGTGTGTACAATATTGAATGCAATTATGCTACTGACAAAGTTAACTCCCAGAACGTAATGCACTATTATAGACAGGACAAAGCTCAAAGTGAAGCACAATTTGGATCCTAAGGAATTTTTGCAACTCTGGTGAAGGTATGACAAATGGATGTTTATTATAATGCACTTTATTGATAACGCCAATAAGGATGACTTGATGCTGGAGGGCAATGGTCACGTGTAATATACTTACCTCACTGTGTTTCCGGAAGGCTACCGGATGTTTGCTGAGCCAACCGCTAGTTGACGCCCATTCCATATGACCCCCTCCTTTTTTCCCCGGCCGTTGAAGGAGTAACGTCTCCTGGCCCTGCGCTCCACAATGTAGCCGCTAAGTACTGTTTATTATCCCTGAAGAAGACCTACACTGGTCGAAACGTTGGTTGTACAGTACGATGATTCCCATGTTGTGTCCCCTCAAGAAGAATAAACGGTAAAGAACTACTTTTTCTCCGTATTTTTCACTAAAAGCAAAGCGACGCGATAGCTAACTGCTAATGCTAGTGCGGCCTGTAGGCTTACGGAGGCTATCCTAGCACAAACGGCTAGTGAGCCCTGGGACACTGAGGCTAAACATGCACAACATGAGGCTAATGCTAACTCGGCACGAGGTGGGAAGATGGAGCAACATCTAGCAGAGGGGCGGAGGAGGAGGAGGAGGAGGACGACGGCACAGCCCCACGAGGAGGCGACCCACAGAGGGAGCCACACCACAGAGACCACGACAGGTGCGAGCTCCAGCCAAGCTGCAACACGGCTCCTGAGAGAGGTGATGGCTCCTGTCTTTCCGTCAACTTAGCTGCAAATGGAGGCTGGAGACGGAGAACAACAGGAGGCTGTATGGAGGTTCGGGACTGCTGGACTGATTCAGGTTTGATGGACCGTGCACAGACAGTGTGCTGTTTTTACAGCAGCACTGTCACAAACCCCCTTCACCCTAACCAGCCAGTGCCTCGCCGGTGTCGGTCCTGCTTTACTGGACTTCTGTATGGTCTTCAAAGTTCCTGTTCCTAACCCTAACCGCACGGATTTATTTGATCCTAACCACAACCAGAGGTTCACCTGCAATCCACAAACATGGACTATATTACACGTTTAAAATGTATTCCTGCTTATAGGACTCCTCATCTGTGTGTACAATATTGAATGCAATTATGCTACTGACAAAGTTAACTCCCAGAACGTAATGCACTATTATAGACAGGACAAAGCTCAAAGTGAAGCACAATTTGGATCCTAAGGAATTTTTGCAACTCTGGTGAAGGTATGACAAATGGATGTTTATTATAATGCACTTTATTGATAACGCCAATAAGGATGACTTGATGCTGGAGGGCAATGGTCACGTGTAATATACTTACCTCACTGTGTTTCCGGAAGGCTACCGGATGTTTGCTGAGCCAACCGCTAGTTGACGCCCATTCCATATGACCCCCTCCTTTTTTCCCCGGCCGTTGAAGGAGTAACGTCTCCTGGCCCTGCGCTCCACAATGTAGCCGCTAAGTACTGTTTATTATCCCTGAAGAAGACCTACACTGGTCGAAACGTTGGTTGTACAGTACGATGATTCCCATGTTGTGTCCCCTCAAGAAGAATAAACGGTAAAGAACTACTTTTTCTCCGTATTTTTCACTAAAAGCAAAGCGACGCGATAGCTAACTGCTAATGCTAGTGCGGCCTGTAGGCTTACGGAGGCTATCCTAGCACAAACGGCTAGTGAGCCCTGGGACACTGAGGCTAAACATGCACAACATGAGGCTAATGCTAACTCGGCACGAGGTGGGAAGATGGAGCAACATCTAGCAGAGGGGCGGAGGAGGAGGAGGAGGAGGACGACGGCACAGCCCCACGAGGAGGCGACCCACAGAGGGAGCCACACCACAGAGACCACGACAGGTGCGAGCTCCAGCCAAGCTGCAACACGGCTCCTGAGAGAGGTGATGGCTCCTGTCTTTCCGTCAACTTAGCTGCAAATGGAGGCTGGAGACGGAGAACAACAGGAGGCTGTATGGAGGTTCGGGACTGCTGGACTGATTCAGGTTTGATGGACCGTGCACAGACAGTGTGCTGTTTTTACAGCAGCACTGTCACAAACCCCCTTCACCCTAACCAGCCAGTGCCTCGCCGGTGTCGGTCCTGCTTTACTGGACTTCTGTATGGTCTTCAAAGTTCCTGTTCCTAACCCTAACCGCACGGATTTATTTGATCCTAACCACAACCAGAGGTTCACCTGCAATCCACAAACATGGACTATATTACACGTTTAAAATGTATTCCTGCTTATAGGACTCCTCATCTGTGTGTACAATATTGAATGCAATTATGCTACTGACAAAGTTAACTCCCAGAACGTAATGCACTATTATAGACAGGACAAAGCTCAAAGTGAAGCACAATTTGGATCCTAAGGAATTTTTGCAACTCTGGTGAAGGTATGACAAATGGATGTTTATTATAATGCACTTTATTGATAACGCCAATAAGGATGACTTGATGCTGGAGGGCAATGGTCACGTGTAATATACTTACCTCACTGTGTTTCCGGAAGGCTACCGGATGTTTGCTGAGCCAACCGCTAGTTGACGCCCATTCCATATGACCCCCTCCTTTTTTCCCCGGCCGTTGAAGGAGTAACGTCTCCTGGCCCTGCGCTCCACAATGTAGCCGCTAAGTACTGTTTATTATCCCTGAAGAAGACCTACACTGGTCGAAACGTTGGTTGTACAGTACGATGATTCCCATGTTGTGTCCCCTCAAGAAGAATAAACGGTAAAGAACTACTTTTTCTCCGTATTTTTCACTAAAAGCAAAGCGACGCGATAGCTAACTGCTAATGCTAGTGCGGCCTGTAGGCTTACGGAGGCTATCCTAGCACAAACGGCTAGTGAGCCCTGGGACACTGAGGCTAAACATGCACAACATGAGGCTAATGCTAACTCGGCACGAGGTGGGAAGATGGAGCAACATCTAGCAGAGGGGCGGAGGAGGAGGAGGAGGAGGACGACGGCACAGCCCCACGAGGAGGCGACCCACAGAGGGAGCCACACCACAGAGACCACGACAGGTGCGAGCTCCAGCCAAGCTGCAACACGGCTCCTGAGAGAGGTGATGGCTCCTGTCTTTCCGTCAACTTAGCTGCAAATGGAGGCTGGAGACGGAGAACAACAGGAGGCTGTATGGAGGTTCGGGACTGCTGGACTGATTCAGGTTTGATGGACCGTGCACAGACAGTGTGCTGTTTTTACAGCAGCACTGTCACAAACCCCCTTCACCCTAACCAGCCAGTGCCTCGCCGGTGTCGGTCCTGCTTTACTGGACTTCTGTATGGTCTTCAAAGTTCCTGTTCCTAACCCTAACCGCACGGATTTATTTGATCCTAACCACAACCAGAGGTTCACCTGCAATCCACAAACATGGACTATATTACACGTTTAAAATGTATTCCTGCTTATAGGACTCCTCATCTGTGTGTACAATATTGAATGCAATTATGCTACTGACAAAGTTAACTCCCAGAACGTAATGCACTATTATAGACAGGACAAAGCTCAAAGTGAAGCACAATTTGGATCCTAAGGAATTTTTGCAACTCTGGTGAAGGTATGACAAATGGATGTTTATTATAATGCACTTTATTGATAACGCCAATAAGGATGACTTGATGCTGGAGGGCAATGGTCACGTGTAATATACTTACCTCACTGTGTTTCCGGAAGGCTACCGGATGTTTGCTGAGCCAACCGCTAGTTGACGCCCATTCCATATGACCCCCTCCTTTTTTCCCCGGCCGTTGAAGGAGTAACGTCTCCTGGCCCTGCGCTCCACAATGTAGCCGCTAAGTACTGTTTATTATCCCTGAAGAAGACCTACACTGGTCGAAACGTTGGTTGTACAGTACGATGATTCCCATGTTGTGTCCCCTCAAGAAGAATAAACGGTAAAGAACTACTTTTTCTCCGTATTTTTCACTAAAAGCAAAGCGACGCGATAGCTAACTGCTAATGCTAGTGCGGCCTGTAGGCTTACGGAGGCTATCCTAGCACAAACGGCTAGTGAGCCCTGGGACACTGAGGCTAAACATGCACAACATGAGGCTAATGCTAACTCGGCACGAGGTGGGAAGATGGAGCAACATCTAGCAGAGGGGCGGAGGAGGAGGAGGAGGAGGACGACGGCACAGCCCCACGAGGAGGCGACCCACAGAGGGAGCCACACCACAGAGACCACGACAGGTGCGAGCTCCAGCCAAGCTGCAACACGGCTCCTGAGAGAGGTGATGGCTCCTGTCTTTCCGTCAACTTAGCTGCAAATGGAGGCTGGAGACGGAGAACAACAGGAGGCTGTATGGAGGTTCGGGACTGCTGGACTGATTCAGGTTTGATGGACCGTGCACAGACAGTGTGCTGTTTTTACAGCAGCACTGTCACAAACCCCCTTCACCCTAACCCTAACCCTAACCCTAACCCCTAACCCCTAACCCCTAACCCTAACCCTAACCCCTAACCCTAACCCTAACCCTAACCCTAACCGTATTGTGAGAAGAAATGCATCGTTTAAGGTCATAATGCACCTTTCCTCAGTATAATCCAAACTGTGATATACTTAGAGTTTGATTAACAATATCGAGTTCAAAAGGAAACCGTATTGTCAACATGTGAATCTATTCCTAACCCTAACCTGAGTGTGGGAATATGCTTACCTGCAGCCTGTCTCGTGCTTTTTGCCTAAACATAACATTGGTGGGGTTATGTACGTACCTGTATCCTATTTTGGTTCTGGATCACACGAAGCCTAATCTGGTTCGCTATTCAAAAACCATAATTCCAGTGTTTTGAATAATTTCACTTACTTGAAGCCTAATCCGGCTCTATCATCTCTAAAGGTACACAACAGTATTGATGTTATGGGAGGTTGCGGACGTTGGAGGCCTCGGAGTTCAACCCAGTGATTGGACAGTGCATTGGCGCGTGCTGCTTTGTCAGTGCGCGGCCCCAAACCCATAATCCCCTACCAGCCCGTGCCTCCTGGGTCTGATTCCGAGTGTCCTCCGACGTCTACTCCTCCCTATACTTTCCTAATGGTGGTCGTGTGATGTGCTTTATTATAATTCTTGTAACGTCTACTTTGTATGTACAAGTTTCACAGGTTGAATATTCCGTTCGCCCACATATTCTGGTTGAAGCTGCAATGGGCACCCATGAATAGAGGTCAATAGTAACAATTGAGAAGAGTGCATTAATGTTTCATTTAATATAATGCATTTCATAGCCTATAAATGTTTACTGACTGCTGATTGGCCTTGGGAACGGAAGGGGAGGAGCCCACCGGAGCCATCTTGACGCTCTGACGGGGCTCCTTCTTTTCACCACCTGCCCACATGCCCGAACGGGCTGTGGGGTCCGTTCCTCCACTAAATGTACATTCTAGCCTGACGAAGAGCAAAGAGGCTCGAAACGCGTAGCTAGTGTAAACAATGTACTACTAAGTTTGTTCTACGTGCCTGTTTGGACGAAAATAAAAGGTAAAACCCGACTTTGGGACGTTATTTTTCGAGCCACATGTGCGCAGTGCTAACGTAGCAACTTAGCAATGGCCGCCGGGGACGACAGGCTAAACGTACAGTGCGCGTCCCCGCGTGCGCGCCTCCTCCCAAGAAACGGAGGAAAAAAGGTGGGGGCTGCTGCCTGAACACTACACCGGACCAGATGACGCTGCTTCCAGCACCGGCTCGGGTGAAAGAAACAGCACCACCCTGCAACATGGAGGCAACGAAGCTGAGCACAACGGAGCAGATGACGTCAGGAGGATGCACGCTCCGCCACACCGACCACCAGCATTCACAGCATCAGCTAAGTGGGGATGAGGATCCCAGACATCCCCACTTCCGCTGCATCATCCACCACCAGGCAGAATCCTGATCGGATCTGTGCACAGAACCAAAAGAGAGGAAAAGTACAGCAAAACAGTCACAGGTGAGAAGATGAAGTGGCTTGCCAGACTCACCAGATGGCGCCATTTGAACACTTCAAGAAGGGACAATGTCTGCCCAATAACAATTACGAGTTCAACAGGAAACCGTATTGTAAGAAGAAGTGCATCGTTTAAAGGTCCTACTGTACCTTTCCTCAGTATAATCCAAATGGCGATATACTTTGAGTGTGATTAACAATATTGAGTTCAACAGGAAACCGTATTGTGAGAAGAAATGCATCGTTTAAGGTCATAATGCACCTTTCCTCAGTATAATCCAAACTGTGATATACTTAGAGTTTGATTAACAATATCGAGTTCAAAAGGAAACCGTATTGTCAACATGTGAATCTATTCCTAACCCTAACCTGAGTGTGGGAATATGCTTACCTGCAGCCTGTCTCGTGCTTTTTGCCTAAACATAACATTGGTGGGGTTATGTACGTACCTGTATCCTATTTTGGTTCTGGATCACACGAAGCCTAATCTGGTTCGCTATTCAAAAACCATAATTCCAGTGTTTTGAATAATTTCACTTACTTGAAGCCTAATCCGGCTCTATCATCTCTAAAGGTACACAACAGTATTGATGTTATGGGAGGTTGCGGACGTTGGAGGCCTCGGAGTTCAACCCAGTGATTGGACAGTGCATTGGCGCGTGCTGCTTTGTCAGTGCGCGGCCCCAAACCCATAATCCCCTACCAGCCCGTGCCTCCTGGGTCTGATTCCGAGTGTCCTCCGACGTCTACTCCTCCCTATACTTTCCTAATGGTGGTCGTGTGATGTGCTTTATTATAATTCTTGTAACGTCTACTTTGTATGTACAAGTTTCACAGGTTGAATATTCCGTTCGCCCACATATTCTGGTTGAAGCTGCAATGGGCACCCATGAATAGAGGTCAATAGTAACAATTGAGAAGAGTGCATTAATGTTTCATTTAATATAATGCATTTCATAGCCTATAAATGTTTACTGACTGCTGATTGGCCTTGGGAACGGAAGGGGAGGAGCCCACCGGAGCCATCTTGACGCTCTGACGGGGCTCCTTCTTTTCACCACCTGCCCACATGCCCGAACGGGCTGTGGGGTCCGTTCCTCCACTAAATGTACATTCTAGCCTGACGAAGAGCAAAGAGGCTCGAAACGCGTAGCTAGTGTAAACAATGTACTACTAAGTTTGTTCTACGTGCCTGTTTGGACGAAAATAAAAGGTAAAACCCGACTTTGGGACGTTATTTTTCGAGCCACATGTGCGCAGTGCTAACGTAGCAACTTAGCAATGGCCGCCGGGGACGACAGGCTAAACGTACAGTGCGCGTCCCCGCGTGCGCGCCTCCTCCCAAGAAACGGAGGAAAAAAGGTGGGGGCTGCTGCCTGAACACTACACCGGACCAGATGACGCTGCTTCCAGCACCGGCTCGGGTGAAAGAAACAGCACCACCCTGCAACATGGAGGCAACGAAGCTGAGCACAACGGAGCAGATGACGTCAGGAGGATGCACGCTCCGCCACACCGACCACCAGCATTCACAGCATCAGCTAAGTGGGGATGAGGATCCCAGACATCCCCACTTCCGCTGCATCATCCACCACCAGGCAGAATCCTGATCGGATCTGTGCACAGAACCAAAAGAGAGGAAAAGTACAGCAAAACAGTCACAGGTGAGAAGATGAAGTGGCTTGCCAGACTCACCAGATGGCGCCATTTGAACACTTCAAGAAGGGACAATGTCTGCCCAATAACAATTACGAGTTCAACAGGAAACCGTATTGTAAGAAGAAGTGCATCGTTTAAAGGTCCTACTGTACCTTTCCTCAGTATAATCCAAATGGCGATATACTTTGAGTGTGATTAACAATATTGAGTTCAACAGGAAACCGTATTGTGAGAAGAAATGCATCGTTTAAGGTCATAATGCACCTTTCCTCAGTATAATCCAAACTGTGATATACTTAGAGTTTGATTAACAATATCGAGTTCAAAAGGAAACCGTATTGTCAACATGTGAATCTATTCCTAACCCTAACCTGAGTGTGGGAATATGCTTACCTGCAGCCTGTCTCGTGCTTTTTGCCTAAACATAACATTGGTGGGGTTATGTACGTACCTGTATCCTATTTTGGTTCTGGATCACACGAAGCCTAATCTGGTTCGCTATTCAAAAACCATAATTCCAGTGTTTTGAATAATTTCACTTACTTGAAGCCTAATCCGGCTCTATCATCTCTAAAGGTACACAACAGTATTGATGTTATGGGAGGTTGCGGACGTTGGAGGCCTCGGAGTTCAACCCAGTGATTGGACAGTGCATTGGCGCGTGCTGCTTTGTCAGTGCGCGGCCCCAAACCCATAATCCCCTACCAGCCCGTGCCTCCTGGGTCTGATTCCGAGTGTCCTCCGACGTCTACTCCTCCCTATACTTTCCTAATGGTGGTCGTGTGATGTGCTTTATTATAATTCTTGTAACGTCTACTTTGTATGTACAAGTTTCACAGGTTGAATATTCCGTTCGCCCACATATTCTGGTTGAAGCTGCAATGGGCACCCATGAATAGAGGTCAATAGTAACAATTGAGAAGAGTGCATTAATGTTTCATTTAATATAATGCATTTCATAGCCTATAAATGTTTACTGACTGCTGATTGGCCTTGGGAACGGAAGGGGAGGAGCCCACCGGAGCCATCTTGACGCTCTGACGGGGCTCCTTCTTTTCACCACCTGCCCACATGCCCGAACGGGCTGTGGGGTCCGTTCCTCCACTAAATGTACATTCTAGCCTGACGAAGAGCAAAGAGGCTCGAAACGCGTAGCTAGTGTAAACAATGTACTACTAAGTTTGTTCTACGTGCCTGTTTGGACGAAAATAAAAGGTAAAACCCGACTTTGGGACGTTATTTTTCGAGCCACATGTGCGCAGTGCTAACGTAGCAACTTAGCAATGGCCGCCGGGGACGACAGGCTAAACGTACAGTGCGCGTCCCCGCGTGCGCGCCTCCTCCCAAGAAACGGAGGAAAAAAGGTGGGGGCTGCTGCCTGAACACTACACCGGACCAGATGACGCTGCTTCCAGCACCGGCTCGGGTGAAAGAAACAGCACCACCCTGCAACATGGAGGCAACGAAGCTGAGCACAACGGAGCAGATGACGTCAGGAGGATGCACGCTCCGCCACACCGACCACCAGCATTCACAGCATCAGCTAAGTGGGGATGAGGATCCCAGACATCCCCACTTCCGCTGCATCATCCACCACCAGGCAGAATCCTGATCGGATCTGTGCACAGAACCAAAAGAGAGGAAAAGTACAGCAAAACAGTCACAGGTGAGAAGATGAAGTGGCTTGCCAGACTCACCAGATGGCGCCATTTGAACACTTCAAGAAGGGACAATGTCTGCCCAATAACAATTACGAGTTCAACAGGAAACCGTATTGTAAGAAGAAGTGCATCGTTTAAAGGTCCTACTGTACCTTTCCTCAGTATAATCCAAATGGCGATATACTTTGAGTGTGATTAACAATATTGAGTTCAACAGGAAACCGTATTGTGAGAAGAAATGCATCGTTTAAGGTCATAATGCACCTTTCCTCAGTATAATCCAAACTGTGATATACTTAGAGTTTGATTAACAATATCGAGTTCAAAAGGAAACCGTATTGTCAACATGTGAATCTATTCCTAACCCTAACCTGAGTGTGGGAATATGCTTACCTGCAGCCTGTCTCGTGCTTTTTGCCTAAACATAACATTGGTGGGGTTATGTACGTACCTGTATCCTATTTTGGTTCTGGATCACACGAAGCCTAATCTGGTTCGCTATTCAAAAACCATAATTCCAGTGTTTTGAATAATTTCACTTACTTGAAGCCTAATCCGGCTCTATCATCTCTAAAGGTACACAACAGTATTGATGTTATGGGAGGTTGCGGACGTTGGAGGCCTCGGAGTTCAACCCAGTGATTGGACAGTGCATTGGCGCGTGCTGCTTTGTCAGTGCGCGGCCCCAAACCCATAATTCCCTAACCCTAACCCTAACCCTAACCCTCAAGAAGAATAAACGGTAAAGAACTACTTTTTCTCCGTATTTTTCACTAAAAGCAAAGCGACGCGATAGCTAACTGCTAATGCTAGTGCGGCCTGTAGGCTTACGGAGGCTATCCTAGCACAAACGGCTAGTGAGCCCTGGGACACTGAGGCTAAACATGCACAACACGAGGCTAATGCTAACTCGGCACGAGGTGGGAAGATGGAGCAACATCTAGCAGAGGGGCTGCGGAGGAGGAGGAGGAGGAGGAGGAGGAGGAGGACGACGGCACAGCCCCACGAGGAGGCGACCCACAGAGGGAGCCATACCACAGAGACCACGACAGGTGCGGGCTCCAGCCAAGCTGCAACACGGCTCCTGAGAGAGGTGATGGCTCCTGTCTTTCCGTCAACTTAGCTGCAAATGGAGGCTGGAGACGGAGAACAACAGGAGGCTGTATGGAGGTTCGGGACTGCTGGACTGATTCAGGTTTGATGGACCGTGCACAGACAGTGTGCTGTTTTTACAGCAGCACTGTCACAAACCCCCTTCACCCTAACCCCTAACCCTAACCCTAACCCTAACCCTAACCCTAACCCTAACCCTCCCTCCCCCAAGAGATCCGCACCTCTGAGTCCCTCTCCGTCTTCCAGTCCCGCCTCAAGACCCATCTCTTCATCTCTGCCTACACCGACCCCACGACCTCCTCCCTCCTCATCTGTGCTGAATCCAGTTTTGTTTATTTTTTGTTTTCCTTGTTTGGTTCTGTTTTTATAATTTATCCTGCCCTGTAAAGCGGCGTTGAGTTTTTGAAAAGCGCTATATAAATATAATTTGTGATTATTATTATTTTATGCATCGCGCTACGTTTCTTTTGCAAACGGTAGTTTTGTTTAAAAAAAAAAAATCCCCAATGCTATAAAGAAGTGTATACTTGCATCTGATGTAAGCACTCGTGTCCTGGGGGGGTGACAGGCTCGGATGAGCTTCCTCCAGGGATACTGTACCTTCAGTCACCGGGCGAGGGCCAGCTGGTGGAGGTGGCCCTTCCCCTTTTTTGTGTGCGTCTGCCTTCTTTCTGATGGCTGAGCAGAACTCAATATTTCTTTGTTTTTTAATTATTTTTTTAATGAGTGTTGGTTTAGGATACAGAGTCACATTTTAAACGACTTCGATAGGTATACAATAAAAATGTGTCTCTTAGGTGGGGTATTAAGTGAAAAGACGTGTAAAAACAGCAATTTTTTAGGGGTTTCATAAACTGTTTCAGTAGCCACTGAATTAATATTTATTTAGCCCAAGTCAATTTAAAAAAAAAAAATTAAAGTGAGGTGCAATCATAGCCTAGCAATATATGCCATACCTTTTTGAATTATGTTTTTATATTTCATTTTTAGCTGCTTCCAGGACTTTTTTTTCCCTTGTAGGATTGAACCAAAATGAAAAACAGATTTTATTCCTACTTGTATTCATAACTATGGGCTGCTAAGATCTTATGGTTAAATGTTACGTCAATGGAATAGTACATTCAAACTTGCGCGTTGACTCGGGCAGCATTTTTCCCCCGTGCAGTCTCCCTCTCCTTCGCTGCTGCATTTGCGGCGAAATACACGCTCAAATTCACCGTTGGCCTGCAAAAAGACCTCTTACTCCAGCTCTTTAGTTTTCTGTTGTCATGGTGACTCGTGGTATCGGGGCTCCATTGATGATGGCTTTTTATAATCGTCACGCACACGCTTAACTCAAGGTGAACATACTCAGAGTCGATTGAACTATCGCAGATCAGCTGTTCTGAAACCGGATACTCAGAGTTTCCCATCTCAGAGTGAGGCCCTTTCTCAATACTCAAGACGGCAAGAACGGGCTTGCGTTCCCGCGAGAACAGACTCGGGAGACGGACTCGGGAGTCTAAACTCGCGGGTACGGGAGAACGGAGAACGGCTATTTCCGCAATTGGAACAGCAGCGGACTCATCTTCCATCGTAGCCTGCTGAGGTGAAATGCATTCTGGGATATTTTGCTCTCACAAGAACAGACAAGCCTGCTCCGATGCATGCCCGGTAAAATGGGCGGGGCGAGCCACATCCGGGTATCATGGCCGTTCTCGCCCAGATGTGGACTTTAGTATTGGAACAGTACTCGGGCTGCGACTGATGACGTTTCACGAGTCCACGAGAACAAAAGTTCACACAATAACGCATATTGAGAAAGGGCCATAGTCAACTCGGAGTCCAGAGATAAACTGAGAGTTTGTTGAACCTCCTTTCTGGAATACCCCGCTGTTGAGTCTGTCCTCCAGCAACCCTGCATAAAGGATTAGGTTTTTCCCCTTCTACCACCTTTTTAGATTAGTGTCCTTTTTTGACTCATAATCATAATGTATTTGCCTTACTTATAATCAAAATTGGGCACTAGGAATCCTGTGTAAATGAGTAAAGCATTTGGAGTGATTTTGCTGTTATTGCTTTGATGTATTACTTTTGAAAGCAGAGCAGGATTTTCAATTGTTGCTCGAATTAAAAAACAAATTGTCTGTATCCTTTAATCCGCTTACTGATTCCACCATGATTCAATGGTTCCAACACTCTTAATAGTTATTCTCAGTCATTGTACATTGCAGTATACAATAGATAGAAATCCTTAGTACATCCCTCAAAAGTAAATATTCATGCCAATGAGCATGTCAGTGTCATCAGAATGATAAGTCATTGAGTCATTATTCACAAACAATGTAGTCAAAATGTTTAGGCATGTTGTCTATATAACTCTGTACTCTGACAGTATTACCTGAACTTTTGAAAATGCACAAGGCTGCACTTCTATGGCATATATCAATTTCAGTACTATTTACATATTACTGTGTGTGGGCTTTTGATTGAAAGAGACTGGAGGATTTAGATCACATATTTTACTACTGCTACTTTATGAAAGAAAACAATCAATCAATTACTGTAAGAAAAAGACAAGGGGTACAATGGAAAAAAAACTACATTAGAAACACAGGACACACCTCTAAGGCACAGCTTTGCCCGCAGCACTGTTCTAGTGCTGTCTCTACACATCCAGACCTTGTCAGGATGTGCAGTCTGTCAGCCCACATATTCCACATCACACCGGATATTTTCCCTTGCAATGAAAGAATCTTTCGGAATGCCTTATCCATCCTATGCAGGAGTCTACCGTGACATGCTGCATCCATTGCAGCCAGCAGGGTCCTCTGTGTCTTGCTGATGTACACCTTCCACCTCTATGCTGAAAATAACTCCTCAATTGGGTTAAGGAATGGGGAATAAGGTGGGAGGAATTCTATGAGCTTCCTGGGGTGGGTCACAAACCATTGCCTTATTATGTCTGATCGGTGGAAACTCACATTATCACAAATTACCACATACTTTGGCAAATCCTTTCTAAAAGACCACTCTCGTCATCAGGGATGCTCGGTGCACCAAACACTAACAACGGATTCTCATTCAGAAAGAATGCATGTCACTTATTACACACTGACCTAACAAAACACTAGCAACAGGGAGAATTACATACATTATGAACTTTTATTGAAAGTTTGAATCAATTTCCGCTTACAAACATTATTAGGGGCAACCTTTGAACCTTTGCAATATGCATCATCTCAACTGTAACTGTTGAGCGGTGCAAATTTGGATGCAGCCTCAGACCGGCCTCTCTCAAAAAAAGACCATGTTCACAACATTTACAGTATTTCATCAGATATCAGATATTTCATCAGATGTCTTCTCTGATTCTTATTTCCAAACAAAATCAGTTCCAAACCATCGCCTTTTACTGAGACATGGTATTGATAGTAAAGCAGGACACCTCCGTCTTTCAATGGGCTTTGACGCACTCTTGTGGTCAAAAGCATTCATATCAGTGCGTCGTTCTGCAGTGTA